>OZ010604.1:8484021-8486111 GCA_963932145.1 Acanthosepion lycidas | reverse complement strand
AATCATATTTATAGAGACACACATATATATATATATATATATATATAGATAGACATATATATATATATATATATATAGATAGACATATATATATATATATATATATATAGATAGACATATATATATATATATATATATATAGATAGACATATATATATATATATATATATATAGATAGACATATATATATATATATATATATATAGATAGACATATATATATATATATATATATATAGATAGACATATATATATATATATATATATATAGATAGACATATATATATATATATATATATATAGATAGACATATATATATATATATATATATAGATAGACATATATATATATATATATATAGATAGACATATATATATATATATATATAGATAGACATATATATATATATATATATAGATAGACATATATATATATATATATATAGATAGACATATATATATAGATAGACATATATATATATATATAGACATATATATATATATATAGACATATATATATATATATATATATATATATAGATATATATATATATATATATATATATAGATATATATATATATATATAGATAGACATATATATATATATATATATAGATAGACATATATATATATATATATATAGATATATATATATATAGATAGATAGACATATATATATATAGATAGATAGACATATATATATATATAGATAGACTAGATATATATATATATATATAGATAGACATATATATATATATATAGATAGACTATATATATATATATAGATAGACATATATATATATATATATAGATAGACATATATATATATATAGATAGATAGACATATATATATATATATATAGATAGACATATATATATATATAGATAGACATATATATATATAGATAGATAGACATATATATATATATATAGATAGACATATATATATATATATAGATAGACATATATATATATAGATAGATAGACATATATATATATAGATAGATAGACATATATATATATAGATAGATAGACATATATATATATAGATAGATAGACATATATATATATAGATAGATAGACATATATATATATAGATAGATAGACATATATATATATAGATAGATAGACATATATATATATAGATAGATAGACATATATATATATAGATAGATAGACATATATATATATAGATAGATAGACATATATATATAGATAGATAGACATATATATATAGATAGATAGACATATATATATATATAGATAGACATATATATATATAGATAGATAGACATATATATATATAGATAGACATATATATATATAGATAGACATATATATATATAGATAGACATATATATATATAGATAGACATATATATATATAGATAGATAGACATATATATATATATAGATAGACATATATATATATATATAGATAGACATATATATATATATAGATAGACATATATATATATATAGATAGACATATATATATATATATAGATAGACATATATATATATATAGATAGACATATATATATATAGATAGACATATATATATATATAGATAGACATATATATATATAGATAGACATATATATATAGATAGACATATATATATATAGATAGACATATATATATATATAGATAGACATATATATATATATAGATAGACATATATATATATATAGATAGACATATATATATATATAGATAGACATATATATATATATAGATAGACATATATATATATAGATAGACATATATATATATATATAGATAGACATATATATATATATATATATAGATAGACATATATATATATATATATAGATAGACATATATATATATATAGATAGACATATATATATATATAGATAGACATATATATATATATAGATAGACATATATATATATAGATAGACATATATATATATAGATAGACATATATATATATATATAGATAGACATATATATATATATATAGATAGACATATATATATATAGATAGACATATATATATATATAGATAGACATATATATATATATATAGATAGACATATATATATATAGATAGACATATATATAT
>OZ010604.1:8344021-8479021 GCA_963932145.1 Acanthosepion lycidas | reverse complement strand
AGACATTATATATATATATATATAGATAGACATTATATATATATATATATAGATAGACATTATATATATATATATATAGATAGACATTATATATATATATATATAGATAGACATTATATATATATATATATAGATAGACATTATATATATATATATATATAGATAGACATTATATATATATATATATAGATAGACATTATATATATATATATAGATAGACATTATATATATATATATATAGATAGACATTATATATATATATATATAGATAGACATTATATATATATATATATAGATAGACATTATATATATATATATATAGATAGACATTATATATATATATATATAGATAGACATTATATATATATATATATAGATAGACATTATATATATATATATATATATATATATATATATATATATATATATATATATATATATATATATATATATATATATATATATATATATATATATATAGAGAGAGAGAGAGAGAGAGACAGACACGGGGGTGTTAATAAATATAAAAAAATATTTCTGCCAGGACTTTAACAAAAAAACAGACATTTATAATAATTTTGATATTCTGTGAATAGTTTCTAAAAGTTTCATTAACATCTGACAATTTTTATTTTTGCAAGATTTTCCAAATTAATGTGTGTAATACCAGAAAATCATGCTAAAAATTATCTATGTTATTTACTAGCCCATGCTGGTACAAAGAGAAACAAGGTTTTTTTTTTTTAAATTTAGAATGTTCGAAACAGAAGCAAAAATTTTAAAAAATAATTAAAAAAAAAACTTCGGTCTTTTCTCTTCATAAAAACATAAGCATTTAGACGATAAAATTTTGTTTTCATACAGTTTGGCGTCTTTTTCATCAGACTATGCTGATTTTTTTAGCGATTTTGTGGAATTACCCAAGTTAAATTAATATTACTTTTAGCATAATAAAGTAATATACAATAATCTGTTCCTGATTAGTCTTGTTTATCTAAAGCGATGATTGATGGACAATTGAGTGATGAAGCAACGACAGAATCGACATAAAATTTACAAAATCTAACACATTTTTGGGGTTTTTTTTAACGACCTAATTTCTACAAATGAACAGATTTTCCACAATTATATAATAATTTATTGACTTTTGTCTCCACATAATTACCATATCACATCCAGGAAATAGCCCAATACAGAATTTTACATGATTTTAATCTATAAATTATTATAATTAAACTATAAATTATTATAATTAAAATATAAATTATTGTAAAAAATTCATTATTCATTAGAATAATTTTATTTTTTCAGACAATAGTGTCCTTAATATAACACATTTACAAAAGCAATTAAAAGCAATTCTAATATATAGATATCATTATGTTTTTTTTTTATGTGACCAGGTGGAGGTCAAAAAAAAAATTTGAAAAAAATTCATGATTAATAAATATAGTTTTACTTAATATATAAAAAAGGGTGACATTATTAATATAGGTACCTCCACAAGATCGCTAAAAAAAGAGCATAGCATAATGAAAAAGATGCCAAACCTGATGAAAAAAAATTTAAATCATCTAAAATGTTATTAAGAGGAAGGATCGAAGTATTTGGGGGTATTTTTTTCACATTTTTAAATCTTTCCCAGCACATCTGAAATTTGTTAAAAATCTGTTTTTTTTAGTCAGCAAAATTGGCAGATTTTCCATTAAAAAAAAAAAAAAAAAAAAAAAAAAAAAAAAAAAAAAAGAAAATCAGTTGGAAATTCTTTTAAAAATCAATTATTTTTTCAAAACTTATTTTAAGAAAATAAGAAATTATGTTTATTTATATTTTGAACCAAGTTTAACTTAGCTTAGCTTCTGCACTGAAAAGATGTAATTTGAAAATGAAACAAAGCAGGTCTACATAAACTTTCGCCTCACTTGACAGGTGATGAATGACATATTGATGGATTCCGTGAGGATAATTTGTTCTACAGAAGGAGAAAAGTGAAATTATTTTTACCTCTTTATTTTTAAGGAAAACTTAAAGCGCTCTAAATTTTTTTTTTGTACTTAGCTTTCACCTTTACAGATTATAAAGACTGACTAATACTTGTAGGTACCCTTCTCAGTTGAAATTGAAAAATCAAATTAACTTTTTCACACCTGTTTCACAAAAAAGTAAAGGCCTTAATAGTGGAGAACATTGCTTAACTCCAGTAACGCAACTTAATTGTATTCTGGTTGGTCTTCCGTACTTTATAATTACAGCCCGATTATAAACACAAAATTACATTAATTACTGCAGGTCTTCTGATTAGTCAAAAAAGTCAAAACGATGCAGTTTACAACGCGCTAAAAAAAAAAAAAAAAAAAAAAAAAAAAAAATCTATCTCAAAGACACTGACGAAAATGGATGCGGCTTTTAACTAATTTTATAATATTTTAACAACTTAAAAAAAGTAAAAATCTTTTATAATAAGAAATGATTGTATAAAAAATTCATTTTTCATCGAAAGATTGTCCATACTCATAAAAAAAAGCATTTGAAATTAAATAGTATCTTTGTTATATTGAGTTTTGTATGTTACAAAAAAAAAAAAAAAAAAAAAAACATGATTTGCATTCCTCAAATACTCCTTGTGCTTAAATATTAACTATTATAATAATCATTAAAGTGCACTCGATCGAATTTCTAGTTCTCATAAAATTAGTTATGGGTGGTAATAAATATAAAAAAAAAGATATTTTTCTACCATGACCTTAATCTTAATATATAAAAAAAAACAAAAAAAAAAAAAACCAATTTCGATCATCTGTGAATAATAGTTTCTGAAAGTTTCATAAACATCAGACAATTATTTTTGCAAGCTTTTCAAAATTAATGTAAAAAAAAAAAAAAAAAGTGCTAAAATTTTACTAAGTTCCAGTGATACAAAGAGAAAAGGTTTTTTGTTTTTTTTTAAATCAAAATTTAGAATGTTCTAAAAAGGAAAATTTTTTAAAAATAATTAAAATAAACTTTGATCTTTCCTCTAATAAACATTTAGACGACAAAATTGTTTTCGTCAAGTTTGGCGTCTTTTTCATCATGCTCTATGGTCTCCTTTTTTTTAGCGATTTCCTGGAGGTACTTACATTAATACGAAATTTTAAGATTTAAAACTTTAATTATTCTTAAAAAAAAAAAAAAAAAAATGTAAACAAACAATTGTAAATATTCAATCGGAAAAAAAAAACAAAAACAAATTCATTTGTAAATAAGTCCTGATAGTTTGACTATCCGACAAATATTTGATTTTTGCAAGAATTTCAAAAAGCTTTTTAACTGCGAAAAGATACTAAATTTCTCAGAGTAATTTTTGGCTCATCTGCTGATAATAAAAAAAAAAAAAAAAAATGAGAAAATAATCAAGAAGAATACTTTAGGTTTATCCTTAAAGATATTAAAATCTTGCGAACCGCCAAAATTTTCAATCATTCTACTTACCTGAAAGACAAACATATGTCTTCCTCCGGGAACGGGTCCTACAAGAACAGAATCAAGCACTTGATCATAATCCATACTTTCGGCTGAACCCACGTATATTATCTTCCATTCGAGATCTGTGGAAATTAAATTTAAATAAAAATTTAACTAAAAATACTAACAGCAGTATATGCATACTTAAAAAAAAAAAAAAAAAAAAAAAAAAAAAGTTCAACGATCACAATTTATTTAGAAGTAAATAAAAACAAACACCGAGGAAAGAAAGAAAAAAAAAAAAAAACTTAAACGACGAAAAATGAAAAAGTTTAAAATCGTATCAGTTATCAAACTGCATGTTCCTCCAAAAATAGTTTGTAGTAGCATGCTCCACAGGTCAAATATACCACATAAGTAGAGACAAAGACATTTAAAATAATAAAAAAAGGCAATATTTTAAGTTTAAGAAAATGTCATCCCAAAATCAAGTTTGAAAATTGACAAAAAATAAAACTTTTTAGTTAGTTAGACATTAAGTTGCCTATCGCCATTTTACCTGATAAAGTCTTTGGAATCTTATACTTTGAAAATTCAAATGATCAACCAGAGAACATAAGGAAATTTTATGAATGCATTAGAAAAATAACGGAACATCTGGAATAATGAAATGGATTTTTAAGACGTAACTTTTTGGAGGGAAAAATACGTCGAATTTCCATCTAAAGAGAAAACGTTTTACAATTTTTTTTAGAGTGATTTTTAGTTTTCCATTTTATTGAGCGAAATTTCGTTTGATGCACAGGGAGAACTTTGAAAATTTCGGTGAAGCAATTTTTATAAATTTTAAAAGATTGTGAGCCTGAAGCAAGAAAATTAATCTCTGGAAAGAAAATTCATTTTATCAACAAAATTGCTTGAGAAAAAGAAATTGAGTTATCTGCTCTTCGATTTTGTTCAAGATTCCTTTTTATTTTACGAGATAAAAGATTACCAGATTTCTTTCACTTTAAAAAGAATATCTTTATCTATAGGAGTGAAAAGATCCCATTTAAAATAAAAATAACCTGTATTATTCCCCTGAATACATAACGGATCGTTACTCTTTATTTGATATATGTACGTAAAACTTTGAAGATAGTTATAGAAATTATAGACTAGACAGCATTTACTTGAATTCTAAATAAAATACACTATTTTCAAGCAATTATCTTGAAAAGAAAAAAAAAAAACTAAATTTCAGCAATTAAACATTAAAAATGAAGTCTTGATAGAAAACCTTGCTTTAAAAAGCAAGAAAAATGGGTACCCTAAACCAGCGGTTACACGTTTTATTTAAAAGAAAAACAAGTACATTTGTAAGATTTTAATAAAAAATAAAAAGATAAAAAAAGTGAGCATTTCATGGGGTGTAATTACTAATAAAAAAATTCCCTGAAGCCACAGGAGTCAACCAAGAGTTAAATTAAAATTTATATACCATATAAAGAGTGTGAATTGTATTTGTAATGAACAATATTTCACTGTAAAAATCTAGAATATACGGCAATAACACAACAATTCAAAACATTACGAAATAAAAAAGACCTTTAACCTGGCTTAAACTTAATGTTGAGAAGAGTCTGGGTCACTTTCACGGCAAAAAAGGAAAAAAAAACTCATATTTCCATAACTTACCTTCGGGTAAGTCCTCCAAACATTCGAACGTAATTTCAAATTGAAAAGGGTTTAAAAAAGGAGACGGATTATCTAAGACAACTACATTGCTTATATTAACTTTAGCCATCCCGAAAGGACTCACTAAAAATAATACAGTATTTACTAGTAAAAATAAACTCAAGATTCTACATAGGAAGCTAATCAACAGAAATGCAATTCCACTTTGTTATTTTAACTTCTCTTCACGTAAAAAATTCCAACTACTTTTGTCACTTTCAATGAAATGGCGCGAAAATTGTATTGTAAGCTTATGAAAGAGGAAAAACAATTACCCATGACCATATGTAAAATCTATTTTGATTGGTCACTATCTCAAACTAGAAAAGTCTTACTTATTCTTATTGGTTGTACTTAAATAAACTGTATAAATAAATATACATTAAAACAATTCAAGTATTAAATTCTCCCACTTTAGTTTTTTACTTAGTTATAGTGTGTTAATATTTGATCTAATTAAAAACAAAAATTACTAGAATTTCGACGTAACGCCTAAATTCTAACTCTGCACTGAAAGAAATATGGATGTTCATTTATGGAAGAAACAAATTAACCAGCGATATATTGTATCGAATTTTGTTGCTTGATAATCCAAAATTAAATTTAGACTTAAAACTAAAGCATGTTATTTTTATTGGTTTTTTATGCTATAATAAGTTTAGAATGAGCTGTTTCTTTGTTCTCATATTATTTCACTTGCAAAAAACTAAAAAATGCTTTATTTAATTAATATTTGCTTAATAAATAAAAAGACAACTTTAAGGAAATGTTACCTCTTTCAAAGCGGTACTTTGTCTTTTTAATTTATACTCTAAACTAATAATTACTTTTTCGTAACTGGGCTATTGTATAAAATGTAGAATTATCAAATGTTTAGTTAGATAAAAGAAAACGTTGTTCTTTTTGGCTATCGTACATTACACGAGGATATCGTTCAAACAACGTTATATTATGGCATAGTTTACATGTGAAAACTAACTTCCGGTAGTTAACAGGAAATGACGTCATGGAAGAAAAAGAAAATGGTGAACTGCCAGTGCAACAATTGAGTACGGTGTTTGAGTTTGGATGCACTTTTCTACCGGTTAGCAGCAAGTATAATCATCAAAGTTTTTACTTATGGTAGATCTTAAATTTGTAAGGTATTTGAGGTTTATAACTAAATCCCTCCACATGAAATATCTACATTTCGTAGTCTTAAAATTCCTCTCGATTTAAAAACATGACATTGCTTGGCAGCACTAAAATGTTGAACCGAAAAAGAAAGGAAAACAAAAACTAAGTCTTCAAACTCTACTCGTACTGTTTTCTTGATTATTTTAAATTTAAAAAATAGTCTTGCATCAGACTTGGAATTTTCTGCCGACTTTGCAATAATTTTAAAAGCCGTAAACAAAACTTGATAGTGACTGAAAAATATGAAAACAAAATGTCCTTATACACCTTTCTAAATTATATCTCTTTCATTTAAACTTAATTATTTAAAAAGTAAATATTATCAATTTTAATAACATCTCATTTTCTATTCACTTCAAACTAATCTCGCCCAATCATTATTGTATCCGTTTTTTAATACTATTTTCATGGACTTGCAATTACGTGTAATTATTTTACTTCTTCAGTGAAGAAAATATTTTATTTTGAGATACGCACAAGAAAAATTTTAAAATATTTTAATGCTGTGTGCGTTTCTCAAACACGTGTCTATAATGAGTAACGACATTAACGTAACGAAGAAATAAAAAGGAGGTCAAACAAGTTTCCTATGGTACTTTTGAAAATAATATATTTGCAGGACGTAAATTGATTTAAAAAAGAAAATATCAATAAAATTTGATTCAGTTGTCTTTAGCCTCTTATCAAAATGTGATTTTCTGTTTAACTTTTTGAGCGGCGTGACAAAACAAAAAAATCGTAAATAACTTTAAAAAAATTACTTCCTTATTGTGTTAAGAAAGGAAACCATTGAATGTTGCCCGAAAGTAAAACGGGAAATGTCAAAATGTTCCCTCGTTCCACCATCCAAGAAGCTAACCGGCATTTGCAGGCTCTTTATAAACGCGTCGATGAATTAGAGGCGATCATAAGTAAACAGCATCAACAACAACTGGCTGCAGAAAGTGCTTATAAAGAGGAAATCTCAGATCTGAATCTCAAGCATGAAGAAGACGTAAGCCTTTTGGAACAGAGAATACAAGATCTTGAAAACCAGGTAAATAAATTAAATATGATCATTCTCTCTCTCCTTTGAGAAACTAGCCCATGTGTTTTAAAAAATATTTGAAAAATTATTTCATGTAAGGTAAGCATTAAAAGCGAAAATTATATCACTAGTTGGCTGCTAACAGCTAAATACTTCCCTAAGGAAAAAAAAAAATCCTTGTTTATTCTTGTAACAAATAAAAATTTATCTTAAAAGTCTTTCAGGTACCTCGACTAATTCGGTATATATGATTTTTTTTTTAAATGAAAAAGCTTTAATTGAAGGCTAAGAGATTTAATGTACTATTTTCCTGTAAGCAAAATACTCTGGTGTATTTCAAACATAAATTATATTGGATGGAATTGATCTTTTTACCAGTAAAATTGATAAAAACGGCCTTTTTTTTTTTTCTTTCTTTTTTTTTTTTTCTTTCTTTTTTGGACACATTTGTAAACAAAAGTTAATTCTCAGTTTTAAAAATCTTGCAAAAATAAATTATTTCTGAAATGTTGGAGAAAAATAGCAAATTTAAAGTTAGATTAATCCAATTTGAAACAAATATTACTTATAGCATAAAAAATGTTGTATGCAAGCATTTCTTAACCATGGGGTCTTGTTTTTCTGATGTGTTAATCAGTTTTATTGACAATGGATTAACTGCCAAACATGTTCATAGTTAAATATGGTGGAGCAAGAGATAAAGTTTATGAGGGTTTTTTTCCCCATAAGTTGCGGGGGCAGCACTTAAAACGTGAACTTTTAATGACCATGTTATTGATTTGATCAGAATTTGAGAAATTCAGCTCATATATACAAATACAAAAACAAATCACAATTCTTTTTAAAATATTCAGAGTTGTCAGATTGTAATAAGCTTTACAAGACTGTAAGACGGTCTGATTTTGCCAAAAACTTTGGTGATTAAAATTCTTCAAAGAATTCTGCTTTTAATTAATATAGTCACTAAAAATTATCACGTTGAATTTCTCAAGTTTTCATAAAATTTAGAAAGTTTCTGAAACACATGTATAAAAAAAAAAAAAAAAAAAAATTACCAAGATTTTCTAATAAAAACATTTCAAAAATAATTTCATTCGTTTGTGAATAAGTCCTGAAAATCTCATTAAAATCCAACAATTATTTGATTTTTGCAGGAATTTCCAAATTAATGTGTCTGTCACTGCAAAAAAGAGGCTAAAATTTGCTTTGCTAAATGTTAGTACATCTGCTGACACAAGAAAAACAAGTTTTTTCATCAAATTTTCTATTCTAAAAAGGAGTAAATTTAATTAAATATTTAAAAAATACTTTGAGCCTTCCTCTTCATAATTAGAACTATGTTTTCAATATGTTTGGGAATGTTTTCATCACTGTATGCTGATTCTTTTTTTTTATGGAGGGGTTCATAAATCTTATTCATTTTGTGAGGTTTACAAAAATGTTTACAGAAACAGTCTGATTTTAACTTCTGAAAGAAGTGTATTTCATCAACTACAGATTGAATTATTTGTTTTCATGTATTCAGTGATGTTAGCATAAAACCAAATCCTGTTAAAGTGAGAAGACTGCATAAGCATCTATGTCAAAAATGCCTTTGAGTCTTGGACCTTCTTGGACATGGCACAATATTCCCCAATAACTTTTCTAAATTAACCTGTCAAGAAATCTGACAAAACAAATATTACAAGTAAATAAAGTCAAAAAGAAGAACATACATTCAACTCTAATAATTATCTGAGAGTGCATACTTTGAAATCAACACATTTACAGAAATACTTGTCAATTGAAAGTTTAGTAGAAATTGCAGCTGTATTTACAATAAAATAACAAACCAAGCTCATTGTCACAAGTGAAAAAAAAATATTCACATTGTGTGGGTCTGAACATTTCAATATGTTTCTCAGTGAAAATAACTACAGTTTACACATATACCTATCCACCATCAACATGAATAGCCAAGTGGTCAAATTAAATTCAGACACACAACCTAAAATAATAGATGTAAATAGGTTCTCCTATTGTCAGGTTCACACTCCTCCCTTATCCTTTGTTTTCTGTTTAGGACTGGGTTTCCAGTTCCTTTTAGTATACTCATTTTCTTTCACTCCCAATAACCCTTTGTGTCAGTAACATTAGGGAGAATTGATTAAAAAGAAAAAAAAACATAATTCTAGCAAAAACAACTTGGCAAACTAAAATAACATATCTGAGCATTCATAAGCCAACATAACTTTTTCCATCAAGCACAGCCACACCAGATGGTATCACATTAGATGAAATAAAACAAGAAATTTCAAAAGACACCACTATGCAGAAAATCACCAGAATGGTCACAAACCTTCTGATACTGATCATAATATCTATCATTTAGAAAGGAAAAGAAAAAATAATCTTCACAGTAAACTATGGTTGCCACAAATATATGCTAAAGTAGAAGTCAACATAGTGACTTGCATTCCTTAAGTGTCAAGCCAATATCAACCACTGCACCTGTCTGAGTTATCCAGTGATTACTTCTGAGAATGGACTTACCACTTCCCTCTGGTGAAATGTTGGTGATAACTGATAAATATTCACAATACTGTAGAATTGAAATTGCAAAAGAAAACATGTAAATAGAGACTGTTATTACTATCACTGACAAGGTTTTTTCACTTTTGAAAATTCAAAAATTATAAAATATGACAATAAGCTTAATTTGAAAAACACCCTATGGAAATTATTCATGGAGTCTTCATTATGGTCAAAAGCAAACGTTCAATTGGAGAGTTTCAATAAGCCATTTGATCAGCCTATATTAGAAACAAAAAATACTATAGATTTTGTTAAATGTACCACACTACCACTCTACATGGGACAATATAATTTTTACTACATTCCCAGCTATTTGGTCACCAATCAAATATCAAGCTTCCTGAGATACTGAACAAAAAAGAAATCAATTCATGCTGACTCGAAACCTTGTGCTAGAGTATAAACAGCTAAAATAAAAATGAAACCACTGACCATCAAGTAAGACGACACTGTTTGATAATGGGATATTATGTGTTTGTGAAATAGCTGAGAACTAAGAAATTATCAATTACAATTCAACTCCACTGTTTGAAATAAATGCTAAACATTCTATGATAATGTTGTGGCCTGTTTAGGGGCCAGAAAGAAAGACGAAGGTCGGTTGAAAAACGTATATTGAAGACATATACAAAACAATAGTCTACTACTCTGCTCCCCCGTCTGACTCTCGCAGTTTGTATTTATGAGAGAAGGAAGAGTTCATTATACCGTAAGAGGGTTTACCACAACAGAAAAAGCATCTGACAAACCTATAGTTCTACAGTGACACACAATGTTTTCTCAACTTCCCAACTCAATCAAATCATCAGTTTTACATAATATAGACACTAAAGGACATCCCAAAACAACATAATGCAGAATTCACCAAATTTAATGTCACTGACTCTAAAGACATTCCCAGTTCAAGAGGAGAGTGTGGAAATCTAATGCTCAGAGGTAATCTCAGTGACTATCCAGACTTTCAGAGTACAACATAAAATAACTTAAATATTTAAAATTATTTAAAAATTAAATTATTCTTTCTTGAAAAAAAGTGAGGTATATAGAACCTGCATTTAAATAGTATTGGTATTTACTAGTTGGCTTGGTTAGTACCAGGAATACAAACACTAAAATCTATATTGGATTTTTTGGTAAATAAACTCTCCACTTTCAAGATATTATCTAACTCTTCATTATTTATAAAAATATTTTCAAACCCACACACCTTTGTCTACAAATTTTCTAGATCGTCGACCAGGATTTTAAAAATAGAGTAAAATATTTAATATAGTGATTAGCCTCTCTATGCCAGGGCTGTTTTGGGCATGCAATTTATCTCTGTGTTCATTATCTTGATACAACATAGTCTCTTAAAATATTTGCAGTCCCACTTACCCTTTTTTTCATGAACAGAAAACCAGTTAAAAATTCAAAGCTATGCTGAGAATGTGTTATTACCATCACATATTGATGAATCAATGTAGAGACAATATATAGATGTACAAAGTACACATTGTAATAATGTATTTTGACTATGTTGTACATCAATAAGATGTTACTCTTTGAATTATATGACACTTAAATATTTACTACTTGGCACTACAGTTAAGCTTAGTTTGTTGCAAAGCACTTAGTGAGGATAAAACTCACTACTAAGTAGTAAGGGTCAACCAGACCTGATTGTTAATCATTACTGAAGTTACTGGGATAGTACAAGATATTAAATTTATTTCATGGCTCTGTAGGAAGAACCACTTTTCTTTTTATGGGTTGCACTACTTGAACAATTATTTTTAATAAAACAGTTATTTTATTGCATAACAATGTACACATGTTTTGTGTACAAAAAAAAATGACTGATTAGGAATTAAGATTGTTTTCATTGTTTAAAAATGTTTTAAACACAAATTCTATTAGGTTGGTGCAAAAATAATTTCATTTTCTCAGATAGTAACATATGTTACGAAATTATTTTTGCACCAACCTAATACTTTAATCCAAAAGCAAAGAATATGAAAAAAAATTTTTTTTTAAATTAAAAAGCTTTCTTGAAGCTTTCATTTTGGGTTTAATTGAAAGCTAAAGGATTTAAAATTTACTGTTTCCAATAAGAAAAATACTCTGTGGTATACCACAGAGTATTTTTCTCAAACAGAAATTATATCGAGTGGAAACGATTTTTTTTTTTTTTTTTTTTTTTTACAGTAAAATTGATAAAAATTGGCCATTTTTGACACATTTGTAAACAAAAGTTAATTCTCAGTTTTAAAAATCTTGCAAAAATAAAACATTTCTTAACTACATGGTCTTGTTCTTCTGATGTGTTAATCGATTTATTGACAGCCAAATGTTTTCATAGTTCAGTAGGATGGGGGAGACAAAAAAGTTTATAAATGGTAGGAACAACCATTAAAACATGTGACCTCTTAATGATAGTTTTATCGGTTTGTACATCCATACTTCAGAAATTCTGCACAGAATCACACATACAAAAACAAATCAAAATTATTTTTAAAATCAGTGTCAGCAGATTTTAAGAGACTTTCCAATATATGATTAGTAAACATTGTTTTGTTTAATAACAATATTTCCTGAGAATTATCACATTAAAAATAAATTTTAAAAGATTTAAAAACCTTATAAATTATTCAATTGAAAATTGTAAAAAGTGAAAACAAATCTTGTAAAAATTCATTTTTCATCAAAAAAAATTTTTTTTTCTTCAGACAATATTGTTTTTATCTACATTATTCAGACCGTTATCTTCATTGCCATATTCACATTTTGGTCATTATATGCTCCAACCTTCTTCAGGTGATTGGAATTTCAAACTGTACCCTTTACTTCGTCAACCGGGGAACATTGTTCTAGTTCCACGTGCCATGCCTCTTCCAGATGTCTCGGTTACTAACTCAAAGTTTTGTATAGCCTGGTATTGAACTCACAAATCTTTGGGTCTAGTCACTGGATCTAACCAACACCTTTATCCTCTGGGTCATATGTCCTGTGTATGGATTTCTGGGACTTATAAACCTAATGTCTCAGCAACCATCTTTTTTTACCAGTGCTCATATTGCAGTTTTTCATTATTATTATTGCATATTTTTTTACCAGAGTTATTGTAATTTTGTGTCATTCATTGCTTTTCTCTAGCACTCCTTATTACTGGTTCCCATATTGTATTCATTTCTATGCTTGGTCAGCTCAGGAGATTTTTGTGGCCTAATGTAAATAATCATAACACCTGATCTCATAGATATAGACAAATATTCTCTAATTAAATAATGTCTTAGTTTTATTGTTTTTTATTTTTCAATTCAGAACAGATTTTCAGTAAGACTGGGTCCAATTTTGCCAAAAAATTTGATTTAAATTCTTCAACGAATTCTGCTTTTAACTAATATAGTCACAAAGTTATCACGTTAAACTTCTCAATCAAGTTTTCATAAAATTTAGTAAGGTGCTGAAACATGTAAAAATATATATATATATATATATATATATATATATATATATATATAATGTCCATCGTCTTTGTCATGTTGAACTGATTATGTTAATTGTATTTTAATGAATATTGTCCTGAAGAAGGTTTATTAAACCGAAACATCAGACGTTGACATTTCATTCATATTAAAACAACATAATTGCATTTAAGGATTTTTGTTTGTTTTTTCCAAATATTTTTTTCCTATATATATATATATATATATATATATATATATATATATGCCAAGATTTTCTAATAAAACAATGTTTTTAAATAATTTCATCCATTTATGAATAAGTCCTGAAAATTTCATTAAAATCTGATAATTATTTGTTTTTTTTTGTTTTTTTCACGAATTTCCAAATTAATGTGTGTCACTGCAAAAAAAGAGGCTAAAATTTCCTTTGCTAAAAGTTAGTACAACCACTGACACAAGAAAAACAGGTTTTTTCATTAAAATTTCTAATATTCTAAAAAGGAGTAAAAAAAATTAATTAAATATTAAAAAAATGCTTTGATCCTTCCTGTTAATAACATAACAATTTTGATGATAAAATCATGCTTTCATTACGGTATGCTGATTTTTTTATTTTTTTTTTTTTTTTACAGTTTTTATTAGATAATTTTTATTATAATTATTAAATTAATAATTTATAATATTAAATGAGTGAATTAATGATGTTTAAAAAGAGTTTTATTTTTTTACTGATAGTTTAAAATCAATAAATATTTATATCTTTTCATCATTACTACCAGGAATGGAAAATCAACTTTTAAAAAAAAAAAAAAAATTAGGTTAAAAATTCTCCGATTCTGATACCCCAAAACGTTCTGATATTTCCAATTCTCAATTCCAATTAATCATCTCATCACTACTGAAAACCCATTGAATAGGTCAACTTTTTCAATTATCTCGTTTTCCTAGTCTGTTTATTTCTTTTGCAACTTTTTCTCAGAGATGAAAGGATATACAGTTATGTTTCATGTCTACAAGTTGAATAGATTTATTGGTGAATAGGTTAACCTCAAAGTCTTAGTTTTCCAGTATCATCACACAAACCTGGGTATTGACTTAGAATGTCACTGTTGGGGTATGGATTTTATGATGAGGTGTCTGCATAAAAGTTTTTCCTAGTCAAGAACACATGGCACAGTGGATAAAGGCATTAGTTAGATCCAGTGACAGGAACCAAAGAGTGTGAGTTCAATACCTGGTTAAGGCAGTGAAGAACTTGGAGAGGGAAATTAACAGGAGATAACTGATAACTGACATCCATTAGACATGGCATGTGGAACTAGAACAGTCTACCCCAGTGAGCGAAATAAAGGGTTCAGTTCGACATTCCAAACACCTGAAGAAGGCCAGAGTGTACAACAATAGAGGTTTATCCTTTGTTCCCTGTTTAAAACTGTGTTTCTGTTTCTTTCTAAAGTCTATTTTAACTGTATACTTTTAATGTCTACCCCTAAACTCTGAGACTTTATTTACTTGTTCTTTGTTTTTTTCCTAAATAGCAGTAGATAGGTTAACATTCCTGCCCCGGTCTTTTGAACAGGACTAGTAGTCATCTGTTGTTTCCTGTTTAGGAACTGGGTTTCTGGTTTCTTCTAAAGTCTTTCCTTCTCTTTCACTTACAGTAGCCTCTTGCATCTTAGTGGCATCATCACCTTGGTTTAGGTGAGTTGATTAAGATAAATAAAGCAGTTATTGTTCCATTAAATAAAAGGGGAACAAAACTCTCCCCATATTTAGGTATTATCACAAAACAAGCACTTTTTCTTTCTCACTATTGCATTTCTTGCTTTTTAACTGATTTTTTTTTTTAAAAGAGAGACTGACAAAATTTACCAGCAAAGGTTAATGTTAATCTTAAACATTACAAAGTATTTTTTAAAATGGATATTTTTCCAATTTACATGATTGTTTGAAATTATAGAAATTTTTTTTATCCTTTATTTGCTCATAAGCTTCATAATGTCATGAATACATAATAAAGCTTATACTTTTTGTTTCACATGGATTCTTATAAGAACTGAAAATTGAGAGCAAAAAAATCTTTTTGTAATCTTACATGAAAGTCCTCATAAAAATATTAAATGGAGAAGAGGATCCATTTTAATGTGAACCCATTATTTGAGTCAAAAATCCTTATTGTCCATATCCAGAATATAAATAATTATCCTGTTGGAAAATCATTTAATCTATAGTCCCTTAAAACTGCATTGATTTAGGGAATATAACCATGTAATGACTAATATCAATGATACTAATAGCATTTATTTTGTCTGAATACCAAAATAATTGGTATTAATAATGCTGGAAATTAGGTCACTTGCCTTCAGATATATCTGGTGGTATCAGTCATTTTGAGAGTAGAAAACTGCAAATGGTTGAAAGACTGTCACAAATACAGAAATATGTATGCATATGTTGCCCTTGTTTACAAGTTGGACTATTCAAATATTTCTTTTTAATTGGTATCACTCCATGCAAGACAGTAAAGCCACTAAGTCACAAGGGGTTGCAGACTGTCAAAGGCTTTCAAAATGTCCAATGCTACAGCCTGACTGTTTTTATCTAGAGCATGATAGATTCTTGCTACAATTATTGACAATACATCAGCAGTTGATCTGGAGAAACAAAAGCCATATTGCTTGTCATAAAAAAAGCCCTGTTATAATAGATGAATTAATTCAGTATTGATCAAGGCCTCTAGGAGTTTCTCAAAAATAGGTACAAAGCTAATAGGTCAATAGTTAGAAGGGTCAGATGGTTCACCAGAGTTCTTAAGAACTGGAACAATAGATAATGACTTGCAGGAGGTATTTATTATACAGTTAAGAGAGAACAGCAGCCAGTCCAGGAGCACAATGACTGTTACAGGAATAACATTGGGTCCACATGCTTTATAGGGATCTAGGTTAGAGATGATAGCAGAAACCATAGAAGGGGTTATATGCATATCACCCAACAGGGACACAGATCTAAGTAGGGATACTACATATGATTCAATAGTAGAGTTTAAGGAGAATTTATGGACAAAGCATTCAACTTTATCAATAGAGGATTGCTTCTGAAATTGATTGAAGAAAAGCAGAATAGAGACCTGTTACTCTCTGACAAAATCCTCACAAAGATTCTGCTGGTTTGTCACTACAGGACACATTCCTGGGAGTAGTTTTAAAGCTGTCATGCAAAAATGTATCAGAACCTAAACAAAAGTCTATATGTTAGCTTTGTTGACTTGATATTGAAAACAAATTGGATCTTTAAAAAAAGATTCTCACTATGATTAATTTTCTTTTCTTTTACTTGCACTGCAACACCATATGCATGCAATGCGAGGGCATTTTCAGGCATGATGTCACATATCTTGCTCACAACAATCACACTTCTCCCTGATCTGAGGATCACACAAATGGTAGCGCAGTGCGGGTCATTCTAACCTGCTACTTCGTCTCAGTAGAGCGGAATCGTCTATTTCCTCAGTTGTACTTTCCTCTGTCATATCGCTGAGTTGATCTCATTCGAGGATGCCACTTGCACTTTCCATTGAAGTTGTGTCTTTCTGCATCTGCCCCTCATACACCATAGAGGTTTCTTCATCTGAGGTAGTATCATGGCTGCTGGTAGTCTCCACCCCACGCACCGGGCAAACATCTTTTACATGGTGTGGTACTCCGTCTACAAGGACTGAATGAGGGCCATACACTTTCGTCACTTTCCCCTTCTTGAACTTTGTTGTATACTGCCCATGTGGTCTCTTCACCAAAACAGCATCTCCTGTAATGTATGTTCCAGAACCGGCGACATCAGGTGGTGGTGTGGTATCAATGCCCTTCATGCAAATGTGGCAGGTATAAATTAAGTTGGCTGGCGCTGTTGAAGCAGTGGTGCCGTCCTGTACTGCCTCCATAAGTTTGGAAATCAGTCTCAAGAAAATACTCATCCTCTTCCTTTTGTTGTCAAAAAGTACCACTTTCCATATCTATCAGCTTGACCAAGCTGAATGCATTTCTGGAATCTGCAGATGTCAGACAAGACAAAGAGGTTCACAACTATGTATTTTTCAAAGCTGACATTTTTTCTAAGTTTCACTTATCACAAATGGTATCCAAACACCTTGCTTCTTTCTTGTCTAGACCTTATGTAAAAGGGGCATTTGTGTTCATTTAAATTTGGCAAAACGTTTTAAATTATATAAAATTTACGAAGGATTAAAATCTATTTTTAAAAGTCTGTTAAACCCTTTAGTTCGTTTCTGTGCTGCAAATTGGGAGTGTGGGCAGTAATTCTGAATTCATTGTAGCATTTTCAGCTGTCACCAAATAGTTTGTTTATATCTTGGAAAAGTGGAAAACAATAAACACATATACATAGTTTCGGCTACTAAAACACCAAAAATTTCTTAATTCAACCATTGAAAAGTGAAAAATTCTGATTTGTTCAACTGTCACTATACATTTTGATAATGTAGGTGATCTTGTGAATCTTGTATAACATCAAAGAACAAAACCTATTAGCCTAAAATACCCCCTTATTAAGTTTGAAGTACAGAAAGATATTACACAATTTGTAGATATTCAGCCAAAGAAAAAAAAATGTCTGCCAATGTACATGTGAAAATCCAACCCCAAACTTGAATTTTCTCTTAAATTTAAGTTATTGGAACATTAGAAAACATTTACATTTGGACTAATGTCCTTATCTTTGTTATTTCAAACATCATACTCTCCAACCTTCTTCAGGTACCTTTTGATCCAGTTAACTATCAGGGAATTTCAAACTAAACTCTTTATTTAATCTATGTGGTTATCTTGTTTGTATCTCACTTTGTCTAAAGATATCTCATCTTGTTCTTATTTAGTTATTGCATGCCCTACTTCCACTGAGACTAAAAGTCTGTTCTTCCTGACACATGGACTAAACTCACAATTACTATGTCACTAAATTCACAAAGGAATGTTTTAATCCACAATGACTATTGTATCATGGGACAATTCTGAACTTATAACTTGGAATCATAAATCTAATGTTCTTCTATCTTGCCTGCTGCTGCTATTATGCTTGACTGCATTCACCACATCCTTCCTTTTCTTACTAATTTGTTGCTTTGATGCCACTTCTTTATTTATTTAATGGCCGTCATATGGTATTTATTTCTGTTAAGTTTTTTTATTAGAAAACTCACTGTAAGTGGGTGCATTGGAATGTCTGATTATATTATGTGATTTTCACTAATAACACATATACAAATTTGAATATACAGTGTTACACTCCATTTTATTTATTATATATATATATATATATAAAATAATCACTTTAAACATTATTGTTAGTGGATACTAGCATATGAGTAGGCACTCCATTTGTTTATTAAACAGTATATTTATTTTTGTCTACTGCCCTGAATGTTCAAGAGCACATTAACGTTTAAAGTGATATTTTTGAAAAAAAGAAAGCACATTCTAAAATTATGTACACTCATATATGTATGGTGCAACAAAAATGCCTTCCATATAATGGTAAAATATTAGTGTCAATTGTGTCTTCATTTAACTAATGTCTTACCATTATGTGATAGGTATTTCTGCCACAACTTCTATATAGCATTTAGTTTGCTGTGAATGGTACGACTACTGATAATAGTCGTGTTTCATTTATTCTATTGTAAAATCTAAGAACCAATCCCAATCACATCACTCATTTTGGTAGGTGTTATTTATATATTTATTTTATTCATTCACATCATTTGATGGTGGGTAATCTGCAAAAGTTCTCTCCTCCTTTGTCAAGTTTCAAAATTCAAATGTCATATCTGAAGTCCAATTATTTCAAACTATCTTATTTTTGAAATAAAAAAATGTTGTTCACATTTCAGCTCATTGGTTGTGTAGATGAACAGTTTTAATACTTATAAATGTAAAATGTACTTATCTATGTAAAATTTAATATTATTCAGCTATTATAAATTTTTCAGGGATTTCTCTCAAGTTAGGAAATCTGAAATTAAGTTGTTTTTTTTTTTTTTTTTTTTCGTTTTTTTACAGGTGGATACTTTGTCAGATACAATTCATCAAAAGAATTCCTATATTGACAAGCTGGCCTGCCAGTGTCAACAACTTGAAGCTATTTTAGGCTACCAGAGTTCCCTACGAGAACTCTTACACACAATGGAATCATCTAGCATCAATAGCGACAATTTAGGATTGATACGACCAGTATCTGAAAATTCAGTGTCCTTAAAAAATGGAGATATTGAAAACTCATCACCATTTCCCTCATCTTCATCATCATCATCTTCGCACAAACCTGTGCTGGAATATTCAGTAACTGAATTGAGTGATAATGACTCTCCTCCTGTAAGTGAACACAAAAGGAGGAGTTTGGTAACCAGTGACAAGGAATATTATTTGTGAGGGGGTGTGGAAGATTTTAGTCATTTCAATTTTTTTTTTTTTTTTTTTCCCTTTATTTAAAGAAAATCTTTTCTTTACAAAATTTTACAGGTGCATATTTTTGTTAAAAAACAACTTATTTTTGTGGATAGAATAACATTTGCATATTCAAGTTTTGTTGACAATTTTTAAATTCTTTTTAAAAGATTGAACCTATTGCCTTTGTTGTTTGTAGTGGCAAGTGAATGGTGTATGGTCACTAGCCAATCACTGCCTTCATTACTGATTCTGTGTTTTTATAGAGACTGGGAGGTTAGAATGGTTAGCTAAACATATGTCTAGTGGTAGGGAACATAAGTAAATGAAAAGAAATTAAAAAAGATTACAATTATTTAATATTATTTGAATGCTAAGGTAATGTGTTTGACTTTTAAAGTTTATGTACTGGAGCTTCATTCTTAATTTCTCTGCTGTCCAGGTGCCAAAAACGTTTCATTGTTTGAAATTCAGTTAGAGTATAGTTTTAAATGTATTTATGATCTATATTTTGTACTAGTAGGGGTTATCTTCACTAAATTAACTTCTCAACAAAATAGTAAATGAGCAGCCAAACCCGTTTTTGGTTGTTTGAAAGTAAATGGTTCAGTGATATGTGAAGCTTATTGAAGCTCTTTGTAGTTATTAACTGTGTCACCTTATTCTGATTTGCTTGAGCTCTTTCAAATGCATTCTGTTTCTATATATAACCTATAAGTCTTTGAATAACCTTAACCCAAATACTTGGATCTGTACCTAAGCACAACTCTTACAAATCATCTACAAATGATCAGAATATATTAAACAAAGCATTTCAAATCAATATTAATTAGTTTTAAATAAACTTGAAACATTTTTACAAATTTTTTAAATTCATGAAATGTTCATTATTTTCTTTTTGAAATAATTATTTTATTCAGTTGTATAGAATCTCATTTCAAACTTCTTTTTTATTGTCAATTAAATAGTAAAACCTTTCTTGAGTCAATTAAAAATTTTTGTTTTCTTGACTCTAAATTCTAAATGTATTTCCTCAGAATCGTCAAATAGATTTTCTACAAGTAAATTGATAAATTTCTTAAAGATTTTTGAAGATCTGATAAACGGAAATGACCTAAAACAGTTATAAGAATTTAATTTTGGAAAATGACTCTGAATGAAATTAAATCTGAAAACTAGCTTTTGGAGAATTTGAGTCTCATATTGAAATAAGGAATAGAAAATAATCAAGAAATTTTAGTTGTAAACACCAACATTTATAGCTTTGAAATTACAAGACTTACAAAGATTTGTAAATTGAATGTTTTTCTTATTGACACAGAAAAGACTGATGAATGTTTTTAGATTTGGATTATGCATTTAAAATTAAGGCTGAAGTTTGCCAATGCCTCTCATAAAATCTTGTGATTTGTTCTGCAGTGACTTTACCTTGAAATTTGCTTGCCTTTTCTGTCTTTAACTCTACATTTTCCTGCCTCTAAATAATCAATAGACCCTGTCCAGAAAACTGGATGCCAATTTCTAACATGAATTTTCCAAGTTTGTCTCACTTGTGGGCTTGCCCAGTTTCAGAAAAACTTTTCCTTCAAATTATTGCTTAACAACTTGATTTTATTTTAGAGCTATACATGAGATATATCAAATTAGCTACTGGCAGGGTATTTAACCAACAGATGATTTTACTATACAGGCTTAAATTTACCAATTTCCTCTTTTACCAAATACTCTGATATTACTTTGATTATAAGTCAGTTTTGTTAATATACTGATACTATTGTTTCTCTCTACCTTCTACAAAAAACTGAATTGCTTTTTGGATTTGTTTACTAATTCCTTCCTTTCCATCTCTCATTGTCTCAACTAAAACAGTTCAAGCCATACATAATGTATTGTTTGTTTATTTAGAAAAACTACAATCTGAAATAGTTTGAAATCCGACAAGAAAAAGTAAAACCTTGTAGTAAATGTTGTCATCTTCTTTGTAGTTTAATCTCCTTGTGGTGGCCAAGTTATTCAACAATATTTTATGTCTTTGGACTTTAAAATATAATCAAGTTGTTATCAAATAAGTGTATATTTATTAGAAGTAATTCATTTAATATGAGTAGTTCTTTGTATGGTAAATTGAAGGTGAATTTCTGACCATTCTTAAAATTAAGAAATGAATGGCTTTTCTGGAATTTAAAAGTGGATAAATTTTAATTGCACTTTTTGAAAGTGTCTTCGTTTAAAAATGATTTAAGTATCATTAAAGACAAATAATTATACTTGTCTTGTGTGGTACTTTTATATACACATGTACTGATGTATGATTTTTTTTTCATGAATTTAAACAAAGATATAATAATTACAACTAAATGATGCTATTGTTTGTATAACAGTATTTTTACTTTTTATTCTAATGGATCTTGGTGGTAAAAAAATTTTTTTTTTTTCCATGAAGTATTTGAAAATGCTATCAGTGCTCATGCCATTTACTGGCTTTTTAGCATGTTCTATTATCAGGCAAACTAAAACAGCAACTTACCTCTCACTCTCTCTTTCCCCAAGAGAGTCGTGATTGTCCACGCTCTGAAAGGACATGGTACATAAAAGAAGTTCTCTATCTATTTAAGAATCCATCTATCTTGGATTCAAAGTCAGATCACTTTTTGCCTGTGTCATATTTAGCAGTTATCACCGAAAAGTGAACTGTAAATATTATGGATTCAAATCCAAGCAAAATATTTTAAACAATTTTTTTTTTTTTTTTTTTTTAATGTCTTTTCAATTATGAAAACTACATGTTTATTTCACAATATTTTTGGCTTCCTAATCTAATGTTGGGAAAATGTTTTCTCCAGGTTAAATGACCGATTGCCAAAATCCCCTACAAAAAAAATATTTGCTATTGATAAATTGTCATCTCTTTTGAAAACATCCTTCCTTTTTTTTTTTTCCTCTTTTTTTCAAAAGATCAGTTTCTATGAAATGTGGAAGGCCAAATAGGAATTTCTCCCTTGCCATTACAAATTTGATTCAATGTGCATCTTCATATTGAAGATTTGGGATTTTACAAAGTATCACACTTTTATGTTTGGTACCTAATCTATAAATTTGGATAAAGGACATTTTTATTGCCAGTCATTGTTGGCATATAAGAATTTGTTCTTAAAATCCAAAGTGGCTTTTCAAAGATGTAAACCTTTTTACCTGCCTTATTGGTTAAAGGTTACTTCATTTTTATATTCTTGCTAAATCCTATATTTATATTTGTAAAATTAAATATTTTTTCCTGTAATCTATTACTGGGTAATGTGATGCCTGTTTGGATTCACTCTTTTTATTTGTTTTAAATCTTTTCCTATATCTTTGTTTTTGTAAGATAATTGGGCTTTTTCACTCTATAGAAAAACTACTTATGGTGACTAATGTTTTCAATGGCCCTTCAACCAGAATTGTTACCCCATTTGACTATTGCTGTCATTATATAAGCTTAAAGTTGTTTTCAAGGATTAACTATTGGATCATTTTCTTCTGAATTCTGCCAATAATTTACACAAATATTTTATCTTTATAATTTTTTTTAATATTTAAGAGGACAATTATTGATTTTTACATCAAGCTTGGAATTTTTATGCATATTTTTTGAATGGGACAATTTGGTGAAACAGTAAGAGATATATAAACACATACTAATGATTTTTGAATCTGTTGTGTGCAGGACTGTCACTTTATACTAAGTACAGTCCCCCCCCCAATAAACCCTAAAAATTCACTGTCTCTTACATGAAGATTGTTTCTCTTTTTTTTCTTTTTCTTTTTTTTTTTTTTTTTTTTTTTTTTTTCCCATTTTGCAAGTCAAAACTGGCATATATATTTGAGATTGGGTCATCCTTCAACATTGGAGAAATACAGTTAGCTTTGTATAATTTATTAAGAGTTGAATTTTGCCAAGCCAATAATTGTTGATTTCAATCCTTAAAACTATCCAAAATGATATTTATAAAATGATCTGATACTTTTGTCTTAGATTTAATTTTATGAGAATGAAGGCAAAAGAAAAATATAACCAGAAATATCAACTTTATATTCTACTTGAACAATTCCACTGGCATTTTGAAAATTTGATAATCTAACCTGTGAATGACATTTGTAGAGCTCATTTATTTATTGAAAAGAACGGCTCTTTGATCATAAATTCATTAGATTTTTTTTTTTGTTTTTTTTTTTTTGTTGAAAAAAATAATTGATCAAAATAATTTACAAGATTATTTTTGATGAATTTGAAAGAGGTGATATTGTGAAATAATTTTATGTACAGTAAATCGAGAATTAAGCTGGTTAGAAAAAAATGCCTAATATTATGAATACAATTTTCAATGTAAGCAAAATTCTATTTTGGCTTCTATCAGGGCCGCTTGTGATTAAATCTAAGATCCAATCATAATATATCATTTTTCTTTTTTGTGTATGTGTTAGTAATTTTAATAAGCTTTTGTCTCGTTATAATTTTTGCTTATCTTTATATTGCATACAATTCAACTGCTTTGAATTGCCAATGTGATAAAATCTGAATGTAAAACATTATCTTTTTTGTTACTGGTGAGTCATCAAAGCTTTGGTATGCTTCTATTTTGAGAAAATGTTGTCTCTAAAACTTGTTCTTTACTTTAATAGAATAAGAATTACCTACGAAACCCAAATTCCCTTCTAATCCCTCATTCTTTTGACCTGGATCTGATTATTAAAAAGAAGAACCTGGAATGTTTGACTTCCACAAGATTTGGTCCTATATAAACTTTTGTTAAGAGAGCTTGATTTATCTGTACTAACCAATTGCAGTTTTGTTTAGGCACAATATTCTCCAGTTATGAAAACAAAGAAAATATTGTGTTATTTAAACTCCTGAGAAGTTGTCATGGTTCAATGAATTATTCAGAATAGTATATATTTATCTTTGTTGTTTTCATCACTTTCATTTTTGGGATCTCTAGTCATCCTCGTGTGTGCCACATTTGGTAATCCCTTTTTATCTCTCTTGGTTTTGCGAACTGTCTCAAGAAACAAAAACAAAAATCATCTGGTGCTGTACAGTTTTTGATGTGAGACAGTGGAGTCTAAAAAAAAAAAAAACTTACATGTTGCAGACTACCAAATATGATATAATCATTATGAAGGCTGGCAAGCTCCCAAGCCAAAAAGTAGTGATTAAAACAACAAAGATGAGGATACTAGTTTTAATAATGAGGACTCCTTAACTTATGGCACTGTCCTTTCAACATTACATTTTAGTTTCAATTAAAATTATGTGCTTTACATTCCTGATATTGGCATATTCAAAAGCAAAATTAATACGGCCACCAGAAATGTGGGTGACAATGATCAATCACCTTTAGATTTACAGTTGACTGTTGCTAAGTGAAGGATTCCTTAAAAAGTATGCTAATTATGATTCAACACTGCCATTTGTAATAGAAATCACTTGGCTGGTATATTTTTCTTTGTGGAATAATAGTTAATTTGCTTCTGAATGTCGTATCTTTGTCCATACACAAGCTGATGGATAAAATCTGACCCTTGAAATTTTATGTTGATAAATCATGGTGAATTGAAGATTTACGCATCAATTTGATTTTACAAGCACATAAATACATTAATTGGCAGAAGAAAAAGAAATAATATCAATCACTAGGTGGAGTACTTACCAGGAATATGCCAAGGTAGTATTTTGCTATGACTAATGTAACTTCTTTTAAGCCATCACACTGAAATCTCCCCAACTTTTAAAATGGTTCTTACATTAGCTGTGATAATTTTAAATCGAATAACTGTAAACAAAAGATTTGCACTGTACCAATAATTCACCAGATAAGATCAAAGGAAAAATTTTCTGTAAAAAAGAAAAAATAATATATAATGTAAAATTCAGTGTCTTATGATATTAGCTTGGATTTGTACTAAATTACACAAGTTTAAAATATCTTCATAATAAAAACACTTAGCTATAATTTACTCATAATTCATAGGATTCATTAATTGAAATTCTGTGATGTGTTGGTCATTTAAGATGAAGAATGATGGATATTGAAACTGTTATAATGTATCTCAATGTAATCCTTAAATGGAAGAAAGTTCTATAGATTGGTGTAATGTTTATTTTGCAGAAATGGATTATCAAATAGGAATTTAAAACATGTTCATCATATATTTGTTGATAAATCTGAAACCCAAAGTTAAGACTCGTTTAGTTTTGTTGTCAGATTTTTTCTTTTTTTTTTTTCGCTACAATTTTCTTCTTTAGTATCATTCGTGAAAATCTACAAAACATTCCAGGAAATTTTGTGATAAACATTTTTTTCTTCTTTTTATGATTTATTTATTTATTTGTAAATAAAAAATATTTTTAAAATAGATGTTATATTTATTTACACTTTATCTGTTGAAAATGTATGAATATAAGTCTTCTGGGATTTTTTGGTTCATTTTGGAATAAAATATTAAAACATTTTTGTCTAATTTTAAACTGTATGACAAGTTGGGAGAACCCAAAACCTATGACTTTATTTTTCACATTATGGATTAATGACAGAAGGAAAATTTAACTGTAAAACTAATGTGTACCAAAATATTTTTATTTTCAAATCTTGAATTATTCTTTATTTCTGCAATTGCCTTTCATTTTTATTTAGATTCAGTGACCTAATGGGTTCATTTTGTAATTAAAAAAATAAATTTGAGATTTTTTTTTTTTTTCTTCCCCAGCTGGGAACCTGTCATGGGAACTATTATGAATTTTTTTTTTTTATTTGATGTAAAATTGATGTCTTTTTTTCTATTTTGTGTATTTTTAAAACCAATATAATTTTATCAGATACATGAAAACAAGTACACAATCAGCAAATGCTAAAATTTAGACCAATCATTATTTGGTTCCAATTATCAAATAAAACACATTTGATTATTTGAATTCACTTTTCCATGTTAATTTTTATTAATAATTCTTTTTTGCTTCTGAATTAACTAAAACTGCTTCTCAAAATGTTTTGTTCTAATGACTATCACAATAGTTTCTCTTTATTTTAAAAAGAGGAAAAATTGAGATTTCCTTTATTTTGTCTTCACATTATAATATTAATAATTCTTTAATGTTAAGTGGCACGTTTATGGTTAACATAATAAACTCTGAGTTAAATTTTCAGTCTAGTCTGTTGCATACACTTTACACAAAAACTGTTTGTGAAAGGAATGAATCCATCTCTTCTATATCACCCTCTATGCACTGAATAGCAAAATAGCTTTGGATGGCAGCCAGTCCGATGTGGAAAATTCTGAATTCCAAACTATTGAAAAGGTAACCTGAAATCATCCTTCCATCTTTAAAGAGAAGGTGTAGCCATTCATAGGTAATAAAGGAAAGTTGAAGAGCCATCCTTGCCCATGTCCTGGAGGAACATTGGATTATTTAAAAAAATAAATAATCAATATACTTGTAAGTAAGCAAAATCTACCTTAAAAAGATTTCTTTGTTAGACAAAAACCTTCCTTTATTGGAATTCAATGTTTGTTGAGCTGAAAAAAATGTTTCATTTTTGCTTGCAGCCTTTGAATTAACCATCTTGTGTGTTCTCAAATTCTGACAAGAACTATTTTTCAGATTGATATCTTTTATATTTGTTACAACATATTCCTGAAGAGGGCTAAAGACCAGATTTGCTAGATTATTGACTCGTATTTCTTTTCTCTTCTGTTGCTTTATATTGCAACTCTCAAACTGTCATTCTACAGGTGTTAATATACAGAAGTGGATTGGGAATAAAGAATAAGTCTCTGTTGAGACGCAACACTTGCACTTCTTTTCCTAGTGAAGCTTACCTTTATTGATTAGACTTCAAAAATATATATACCAGTTGTTAAAAAAAAAAAATGAAGAAATTGTGTCTTATGCTTAATTGTACTTCAAGTGCTTAAAAACATTAGTTGAAAGAAATTAGTAAACTAATCTCGAGTAGTTTCCAATTCAATATTGACAATTTTCAAGCCTTTATATAGTCAGAAAATTTTATATAAATGACTTTTTCTTTAACAAAATGTTAACTTGATTCCTTTTTTAGTTGAAGTTTTTTTTTTTTTTTTTCATTAATAAGAAAGTTTGAGGATAATTTTTCAGTCTGTTTCATTCCTCAAATTTAAACTGATTATTTTTTCCCTACTTGTGAGCTAAAAACTTATTTTTTATATGAAAATTAAATCGCTTTCTTTTGAAAATGAAATGTTATTGACTTTTTTAATTGAACTTTTCTTGTCGACATTTTTTTTTTTTTTTCTTTTTATGTGCCTATTCTGGATAAAAAAAAAAAAGACGTTCAAACAACAACACTTATTTTGCAAAGTTATTTTATATTTGAATAAAACAATGTGTTGGGTTTTAGTTCATCAGTTCCAAGAAAAGTTAATCTATTTTGTAAATTAGCAATTTTCTATTAAAAAGAAGATCAATCCAGGTAAAATGTTTGACAATATTTTTATTGAAATTTTTCCAATGCTTAAAGAGCACTTGTCATTTCTCAAATTCTTTTTATGGTATTCAAACTGAAAACCTATAAATTTAAGTCATCAACAAAATAAATTGCAAGATTTTTTTTATTTTTTATTTTTTTTTGCGTGTATGAATTCCTTGCAATTTTATGAGGGTAACTCCAAAAGTAATGCCTTCTATTTTATATTAGTTCAAGTACACAATGATGTGTTGAAAACTGGGTCTCTTCCAACGGTGTAGATTTTTACAAGCATGGCATGCAGGCTTTTAAGCACTGGTTAAAAAAAAAAAAAAAAAAAAAAGTAGTGGTGGTGACAAATATTTTGTAGCTGAAAATTTTATCCAGTGATGTTTTTTGTGTTCCTTGTATTTGTTCTACTTTCTGAAAAAAATTAATTGGAGGCATAACTTTTGGAGCAACATGAAGCTGATTTTCATTTTTAGAATACAAAGATTGAATTTCTTTCTTTCTTGTGTTGTATTTATTCATTTGTTCCTGCAAGTTTCAAGGAGTTGAAGTTCAATTTGAAGATTTCACTGCTCAAAATTTTGGGGTCACTTATTTGAATAAATCCAGAGATATTAAGTATAATCTTAGTTCAAGCTTTTCAGCAATGATCGTTCCTCTCCTTCATTTACAGGGACGCTACCTGTGCTTTTTCAAGTGTACGGTAGGTAAAAAGTTAATATCTAAGTATGAGGTTGGAAGGATTTATTTTCACTTGCTCTCTACCTCTTGCTTTGATTGCAGTTTGCATATTTATTTATCAACTCCCTTATGCTGAAGGCATAAGAATGACATGCCTTGTATGTCCACCAACATTCTTTTCAATATATAAGCTTAGCACAGAGCCACATTAGCAGAACACCCTAGGAGGATTGACTCCATTATGATGGGATTTCTATCAGCAGTTTTGTAATCTCTGAACTAGATTTATGATGGTAGAGGACTGTTTCTAGTTAGATGATTTGAAAATATGAATTCCAAACTATATAGAATTTAAAAATCAAAACGACTTTGCATAAAATAAAAAAAATTCTGAAGTTAAATAGAAAAAAAATGTTAACCTTATAAAGGTTTTTTTTTTTTTTTGTCCCTTTCTTAATCTTTCTTTATTTAGACATGACTTTATTAGAAAATACATACACAAAAAAAAAAAAAAAAAGCATTTAACCATTAATTTGCTCTTTGGGTCTCCATCCCCACTCCCTTTTCTAAAGTCTAAGAAAATAAAAATAAGTTGGAAAATTGTTGAAATAGACAAAACCAAAGAGTGGTTTTCATCTCAGTACCAGACTAGTGAATCATTACTATAAATTAACATGGTAGGTGGAGGACTGATTTTTAAATAAGTTGCTGACATGGGATTGAGTATTTATACAGGAGAATTAAAAAAAAAAAGTGTTAAAAGCTAAGAGAAAAATGTTTCAATTTTCCTCACTAATCCATTTTTATACTACTTCAACCCAACTCATTGTTTCAGCATTTTTCTGCTCACTTTTCCAAATTATTTTGACATTCGAGAGAGAGGAAAAAAAAAAAACCCTTGTAGATTCTTAATTTTATGAAAAGTTTGATGTATTGTTTACAGAAAATTTTCTCTCTTCAGTGGAATCCAATTCTATGGGACCATTAAAAAAAAAAAAAAAAATTATTTGCAGGAGGGGGAATCATTACTCTATGGATTTTTTTTTTTTTTTTTTATCATTTTCTGCTTCAACATATTGTAACACCTATCCTGAGCTCCACTGGATCGATGTACTCTACAAGACCAGCCGTTGGTCCAGTATTACAAGTTCAAAGTCTCCAGTTCACAATGTTGATTTGATTCCACTTTCCAGCCATGTTGTAATTTTTTTTGATCCTGGAGAGCAATTAACAAATCATAGATCCTGGAAGATTCAATTAGTCTACCTGCAAGTTTGTTGGGGCGAAAATCAGGCCAAGCAGAAAAATCAAATATGAACAAGTCGATTCAAGTCCAAAGAAAAATTTATGTATATGTAGATAAGGAAGAAATGGGTACAAAAAGAATAATGCTTCTTTTACAAGAAAGTAGTGTATATGAAATAAAGTCTAAAAAAAAAAAAAAAAAAAAATTTTGCAAATAATTCTGAAAGAGAAATAGTTTTCAGGTTCACCCTTTTTGTTTTTAGTAGTGGCCGTAGTTAATTCACTCAGCATTAACCTTATCACAGTAGCAAGCAGACATGGTGATGGTGGCAATGGTAGCAGTAGTAGTTCTTTGTGTTATGGCCAGTCTGTAACTCTTATTATGGTGACAACAGCAGCAGTGCCCTGAATGATGGCAGGTGGCTGAGGCTGTTTGGCAACTCACTTCTCCAAACTTCAACTGACTTTTTTCACACAAACTTGTGCTTAAATAAATGCAGTGGTAGCAACAAAAACTTAGGTTACAACCCGATTACTCACCTCTCCCCCTCATAATTAAACGAGCCATCTCTTCTTCCCAATTGGTATTCCATAATTCATATAAATACTATTGTATTGGGCACAAATTTCACCACAGATTATTTTTCTCATCTATAAACAAAATTCTATGTTACTATAATTATTAATATTTCAAGGGTGACCATTGCTCTGCGCCACAATATAAGATTCTTACCACTCTCATTTGCAATGAAGAATAAGAGTGTTGTGCTAATTTTCCAAGTGAAGAATGCTTGCCTTGAAAACCAGCATTTGAGATCCTCATTTAAGACAACATTTGTAACAAGAAATGCACAATGATCCAACACAAACAGGTTCCATTCCCTCCAATATATCATTTTTTGTCTGAAAAAACTCATGTACTTAATAAATCAATTAAAATTCTTGTAAATAAGAAGACATCAAACGAGACCAAATATATATAAAAGAATTTATTTCTCAATAAATGAAAAATGAATCTACAAAAATAGTTTCTTCTTTCACTCCCCACCAACATTTGGTTAAAGGGAAAATTTTGCAGCAGCTTGTAAAGAGTTTCTAAAATATCCGTCTGACTAAGAACTTTTCATTTGTTCTTTTACCCTTCACCAAATTCTATCCTTATATGCCAAAAATAATGCAACAAATTTCAAAACCAGGGAAACAGTTTTGGATTTTTACTCAAAACCTAATTACCATATTTCTGCAAAAAAATATCTTCACCTCTCTATATAATGCAGACAATTATTGAGTTTATATTTTTCTGATAGCAAGAATGGCTATTTGAAAATTCCATGAATAAAGAAGAAAATGGTTGAGTGAGTGCTTGTAAAATCTACAGGTCTTTCTATTTTGATTCAAAATAATTTTCCACCTTTCAACTTTGAAATAATGCTATATTTGTTAATGATGCTAACATCTTATGTTCATCTATGTCTGATTTTGTTTTTCAGAAGCCAACAATTGAGACCATAAAGACTTTTATAATTCAATAGCAATGACTTTTCTACAATTCTTTTTCTGAGAGAATGTACGAACAAAATCTTTTACCAAAAATACCCCTTGCTTTTGATAGAAACCATGAAATAACATTTTAAAGTTTGGAGTAACCTCAGACATAGCAGAATCACTCAACATAAAATCTTGAAAGAGTTATCAAACAATTACATCATCTAATGTCTAATTTTGTCCTGGCAAGGTTAAGGTCTCAAATCTGATTCCTATGCAACTCAAAAAATGATCAGGCAATGGAACATTTCTTTAACACCTACACACAAAAAAAAAAACAAGGATACTGTTAATGTTTTTTGTTCATTAATTTTGAATGTTCATGAACAGCATCAACAAAAGCTCCTACATGTTCAGGATTAAAATCTGGATAAACACCATGACCCAAGTTAGCAATGTATCTCTGTGTCCCAAATTTCTCCAACATGTTTTTTACATGAATACTAATTTCTTCCTGTAAAGAAAAAAACAAAAGATTTTGTTTACTAAATAAGAGAAATTCATGAATATACAATTTCAAAATGGAAAAAGTTTAATTTAGAAAGGAAAATCAAATGAGGCAAGCTGAATGAAGAAAAAGCTTTTTAGGAAAACAAGTGCAAAAATTACCTTTGAAGAATACAAGGCACACGGATCAAGATTGCCCTGCAGACTGACTTTAGAATCTACAATTATTCTGTAAAAAGAAAGAAAAAAAAAAAAAAAAAAACACAATCTGTAAGAGTGAAAGTCTTCAGCAACATACCTGAACCAATCTCAAGTGAAATCTTAATTTTGTGTTAGATAAATGAAATATAAGTAAAAAACAAACCTTGAGACTATTTCACATTCATTTCTTACCAACTGACATTTAAGAGGTAATTATTTTTAATTTGTCTGAATAACTGGAGCTGAATTCAAATGTCTCATTATGAAATTAGAAATTTTATGCCAAGGCCTCAAAACTTAATGTAATAAACAAATAAGACAACATTGTATCAAAAAGCTTTTCCTGGAAACACTACCCACCTCCCAACCAATCAATATAGATAAATAGACTAAACTTAGCTTTGTTTAGCCCAAAGCCACAAGTGTGAAGAACACTAGTAATGGTCTGTTAGACTAGTTCATCTAACTCTTACCCTACATCAAGGTGCTTATAATAAATTCACGTGATTCAGAAAATAATTTGCACACTAAATAAAATATCATGTTCTCTTTTGTAGCACTAAATGAAAGTTTAGCCCACTAAACTTGAGCAAAAGTATGTTTCTCCAATAAAATGTTTGTAAATGTAACATTTTAGGCTAATTTATTTTTATCCTTTCACTCCTTGAAAGACAATAAAGCCACTAAGATGCAAGGGGTTACTGAGTGTTAGAGAATGAGAAAAGACAATAAAAGGACAAAAATTAGGACAGAAGATACTAATCGACATTGCATTTAAATTTTTGTAGATAAAAGTTGATAGGGAAATAAGAAACCAGAAGAGTTCCACAAGTGAGAAGTGCAATAGAAGAAATTGTTAGCATAAAACTTATGGTTACATCGAGCCATTTCAACTGTAAAATGATGGAACCTTGCTGCCAATCTAGCACTGCACTTTAATTCATAGAGTCTAGGTACCATAGAAGAAAGTTCATCAGAACAATTCCCATGAAAGTATAGAAAAGGCATAAGGAAGCTACATTACAGCAGTAGTAAAATGACAGAAGCTGAGATGCCATGTCAAAACCAATAACATTGCAAATATTTCTTTAGATTTTATCAAGAATCTCTAAATATATAGCAGGAGCACCAGACCAGATGTGGCAGCAATATTAAAAGCAAGGATGAATGGTAGATTTATAAATATATAAGATAGATTCTAGTGAGCAAAGTTGGTTCACTGTGTCGAGCAAGACCATCTTTCAACTTCATATCAGAAAAAAATGTTCATCCAAGAAGGTGCAATGAGTCACACTCCTGGACGTTAGCATCTGCCATGCTGAATAAACAAAAGCAATTGTTAAAGTCTGATCATCTCTAATATTGCCAAATTACTTTTTAGAAAAAAAGTTCTAAATTTGCTTACTATATGAAAATAAGTTTTATGTTCAGGCTAAAGAGAGGAAGCTTGATAGTAACAGGCTATAAAGCCATGTTACCTGTTCTAGCAGAATTGATTTGAATGTAAGTATTTCACTTCCTACTATTTGGACCTTAATACATTAAAGGAAAAGCTATGTTAAACATTTTGTGATAAAACTATTTGTCATGTTACAAATTAAAGTCAATTAGAATTTTTTAAAAAAATGTTCAAAATAAAGAAACAAACATCTTTTCTCCCTAATATTAAATACAAATGGATTTTAGAATTTAAAAACTAGTCAATACTCTGAAATTTTCAATTTCTATTAAAATTCTTATCAACTTGGTTTAAAGATCAATGACTTTGCTATATGAGTGACAGTAACCAGTCCAAAATATTTTTTTTTTATTAAATTTTTTTATCATGCATTTTAAGAAACAAAAAATCTCACCTAGCTTTTGCTGGATCAATTGTCCAGTCTAAAGAGACAACATCATAGCCACTGGTGCTGAGTTCCTTGATGCCAAAATGTGCATCTTTGGCAAATATAATCTAAATACAGGCAAATAGGAAAAGAAAGTAAATTACATACCTTAATTGATTCATGTTGTAATAAAAAGAACAACAAATGACACTAGTAAAAAAAAAGATTCTTAGCTCATATTTTGAGAAAATGTCTAAAATGAATGTTATCTTTAACTACTTAACCACAAATTGTTCAATGAAATGGGAAAATCAAATATTCTAAACTAGAACTCATTTTTATCATCCAATATTACATTTATTACCTACTAATATTGACAGGGAAAAATTAATGACTAAAATGAAACATATTCATTATTAAATTTTGACAAAATTCTGATTTGCTGAAAAAATGCATCATCAAAATCATTGTTATATTTTTTTTATCCCTTTTAGAACATTCTAAATTTTGGTTAAAATTCTTGTATTTTTAAAAAGACAAGTATAGAAATATTGGAAATTCTTGCAAAAAATCAAAGAATTATCAGATTTTAATGAAACTTTCAAGACTTTTTTTACAAATGTATGAAATTATTTTTTAGAAAATCTTGGTAAAAATGTTTTTTTTTTTTTTTTTTGCATCAAGTCAACAAATGGATTGTAATTGTTAAAATGAGTATTTGTTAATTAATTCAATTATGTTGCAATGAACTCACAACAAAGGGAAATCTCAACACTGAAACTTACCATTGGAACAGGATCCAATTTTTGTTCTGTTAATTTCTGCTTGACTCTTTTGGCAATGGATTCAATACGAGGCATAGCATACCGAAAGAAAAGATTTGGTCCCAAAATTCCAGCATGAGATTCAAATAATTGTAGAAGCTGAAAATGAAAACAATGTGCAAATTATTTTTTTTTAAATCTACACTAAAAAAGTAAACAAAATAGCAATCTAACAACAGAAAGAAAAATGAATGTAATAATTTCTTACAAAAGATAGTATTATATTACTGGGAAAGTAACATTTTTATTGAACTAATGTAGATGTGAATGCTGTCAAGAAATGATAGTAAGCAACAATGCAAAATCAATTTGTGAAGAACAAAGAGAATCGGATATAAATATTTTTTTTTTTTAAATCCTTGAAGCAATTTAACAACTTAGAAATAAATAAAAAATAAAAAAAATCACTCCTTATAGGCAAATTATTTTAAGATTTCATTTTAAGTCACTATTATCATCATCCTGGTTGTTGAATTAATTTGCAGATGATCTGTCATTGTTCTTATCAACATTCTCTTCACTTGTGACACTTTCATTTGATGATCTTGCTGCATCATTATTTTCAAAGGACAAATTTGAATTAATTGCATTCTTCATCATTTTCACCTAACCTTACTTTTTCCAAGCAAATTCTCATTTTTGTGCTAATATGGTAATTTTCATTTTATTTCTTGGCAATGACTTCCTGTTTTTACACCAGTTTTCAAACTGTACAAGTAAAATCACTTACTATTTGATAGTGTATTGATTGAATTTTGAATCTCTCTAACTGTATCTTCATTTTTTATTGTTTCAAGCAGTACCTTTTCAAGACTAACTCTATACCAGAAAAATCTTTTTAATGTGTGTATAGGGGGAGATAGTTATACAAAATGAAGATTACCATCTGTAATATACACCTGGCAATGGTTGGAAAGGCGAATAGCTACAAATCCAAACTAAATTATCAAATATGAACATTATTTCATATCACATCTTCAGATTTTGCTAAATAACAACACAACAATTTTTATTTTAAACAGGCTTTTTTTGGTCTCACAATTAAAATCTGCAATAATTGCATGAGACAAAATTACTTTTGGGCAAGCCACATGTTTTGGGGAATTGAATAATCAGAAGTGGGGTGGGGTTCTTTTGTCTGCATAACAATTTTTTACTTACCTGGGCACCAGCCTTTACTTGTCCCACTAAGTAATCGACAATAACATTCTCCAAGATATTTAACAATTTCACACTAGCTTCAGGAAATGTATATAGCCATTTTTTGCTTTTGGATGCTGTACTTGAGCCACCACCTTCCACCATATAGAACATTAGAGTCCACTTTAATAGAAAAAAAAATACTGTAGAGAAATTAACTTTGAATTACAAGAATAACTGGGCAATAAAAAGTTATAAGACTTAAACTATGACTTGAAATATATTTAATTCTTTTCTTATAAATAAAGCTTACATATAAACAGACAAATTTACTTAAGCTGCTGTAGTTAAATACTCATCATTTTTGTGACTTTAAAACAATTTCTGCCTAAAAAAGAACTAAATTAAACCATGAGATTTTTTTCAGTTTACCATAAAAAATAATTATATAAATTATGAAAATTGCATCTTCATCCAAAAAGTTTGCTTTTGCTTTCAATAAATTTAAAGTCAATATCAAATAATAAGCAAACATAATTGATATTTTTCTGTAAAAATTCACCCAATAAATATGATATAAATCTTTATAAACATTTCTTTGGATCAAGAAATTTATTTATGACACTGAAAGGATCAAATAATTTATGAAATTGAAAAATAATTTTTCATTTTCATTCTCTCCTGGCAAATCAATTAACAAACAACTGAAATTTTGAAAAGATTTGAATATTCCACTCAAGAGAAACCTAAGTGAAAATAAAAACTGGCTCAAATAAAATGTTCATACTTACAGGAGCTCCTGAAAATCCTATCAGTGGAACTTTGCCTTCTAATTTATGTCTTGTGAGTGTGATAGCATCAAAGACGTATCCTAATTCCTTTTCAACATCAACTTTTGAGTTCAGTTTGTCCAAATCTTCAGCTTTTCTTAAAGGTTCATCAAATGTAGGACCCTATAAAGGGAAAACAAAATAGATATTAAAATTTATTTATTTCTATTTAGCATCAAGGACTGCCAAGCATACTCATCTTTCTCTTCCGTGGGATCTGACCATCTAATTGTCTCTGCCACAGTTAAACTGAGTTTTAGAGTTTTGAAGAGAGCAACTGCAGATCCCATGAAAGCTATTGACTGGAAAGCGGTCTACCGTGACAAAAATCTATCATCTCAATATGCAGTGAATGTGTTTAACAGATTCCAAGAACTCTCTCATTACGATCCAGAGAACTCTCAGTTAGATTCAAGGAACATAGACCTGATCTATGGAAACTTGATTAAAGCCAACGAGGAGGTGGCTCTATCTACGCTCCCCAAAAAACCAAAATCATGAAGAAGTCCAGTTAGTTCAGGCATCAAAATCTCAAGAAAACCTCATCGATGTACCACTGTCACCCTTCTCAGAGCAATAAGAAGTTAACAGCTGCTAAAAAATCCCTCGACCATGCTTATCTTGAAGCAGAAGAAGCTTATATAAATGGGAAAATAACTGACATTTCCCATCTTCATATCAACCAACAACACTCTGCAGCTTGGAAAACTATAAATGAACTAGTGGGAAAGGGATCAAAACCTCCACCAACAATTAAAGGTGGCAGCCGTGAGCAACGGCTTGGTAATTGGCTTTCTCATTTCAAAGACCTTGGTAATCCCGCAAGTCTTTCTGACCACGTGTCCCTCCCAAAAGTTCAAATTAGTAGTGCTTTGAACATATCAACAGGAGAGTACACCATTGCAGAGTTGAAATGTGTTCTAATGAAGACAATGAACAAAGCTCTTGGTCCTGACAAGATAACGGTCATCTTGTGGAAGGACCCTATTTTTCACCAATTACTTCTTGATCTGTGTAATTATGCAAAGGCCAGCCACATTTCACCAACCATCTGGCTACGATCGCAAATCATCCCTATCCCCCAAAATGGCGATTTGACATTACCAACCAATTATCGCAGTATTTCGTTGCTTCCTATAGCTGCGAAAATCTATAACAAGCTTCTTCTAAATCGAATTTGCGCTGAAGTTGAACCCATTCTATGCAAAAACCAAAATGGTTTCCGCCCAGGCTTCAGCAAAGCTTTCGACTCAGTCAAATGGCATACCAGTAGAAATCATTGAAGCAATCAAAGTATTGTACACCAACACACAGGCCACTGTCCTGACCGCAGATGGAGAAACAGAATCTTTCGATATTCTGGCTGGCATTCTCCAAGGTGACACACTTGCACCTTTCCTTTTCATCATTGTAATAGACTACATCATGCATATATCAGTGGATACACTCAAAGAAAATGGTCTGATGTATCACCCTAGAAGAAGCTCACGTCATCCTGCACTTTACATCACCGATGCTGATTTTGCCGATGGCATTGCACTGTTGTCTGATAACCTCATTAGTGCCCAAGCACTCCTTTCTTCTCTTGAATCAGCAGCTAACTGTGCAGGTCTACACCTAAATGAAACCAAAACTGAGTGTATGCCAATTAACATTCGCAACAATCACGAGATCAAAACACTCTCAGATAACATCCTCAAATGTGTCGAAGACTACAAGTATCTAGGATCACACATCAAGAACTCTGAGAAAGACTTCAACATTAGAAAAGGCATAGCATGGACTGCTTTTAACAAAATGGATAAGATCTGGAAATCCAATCTTGCTCGTCAATTCAAAATCCAACTTTTCCACGTACTTTTTGAGACAATCTTACTCTATGGCTCTAAAACTTGGACTCTCTCAGCAAAACAACAGCGCCGTTTAGATGGATGTTATACAAGTCTTTTAAGAAGAGTGCTTAATCTCTCAAGGCGAAACCACCCAACTCTAGAAATGATATATGGTGACTTGCCGAGAGTATCAACTTTAGTTTGTAAGAGACGTGTCCAGTTCGCCGGGCATTGTGCACGTGCCACAGATGAACTTGTGTCATCATTTGTACTCTGGAGGCACCCATCCATCTGACAATCGATCACGCAAGTTAACCTTTCCAGATAGGATAAAACGAGACACATTGATCCCTAAGGAAGATCTTTTAGGTGCTATGACAGATAGGGAATACTGGAGAGGTGTAGTGAGTTCAATCTCGGCTGAGGCCGCAAGATGATGATGATGATGATTTATTTCTATGATGAAAATTTTAACAATATCAATTCTTTAACGATTTTTCCAATGAATTCAAAATCTTCTTAAAACAGAGAAGAGAATTTATACAAAAATTAGCAGATATTAAAAGAAAAAGAAAATTATATTTTTTTAGAAAGTTATTTTCTATAATTCCTATGAATTAATGGAAATTATAATTTTTATAAATTTTAAGGAGCAGAGAAGAGAATTTATGCAAAAAATAAATTAGCAGACGTTTTTTCTTAGAAAAAAAAAAAAAAGAATTTATTTTTTAGAACATTTTTATTAATTTCTATAAATTAATGGAAATTATAATTTTGGTAAATTTTAAAATGCATTATGAGTTTCAACATAATCTAAAAAAAAAAAAACTTATCTTGTCAGATCAATCTGTTCTTTTCTACTTGTCTGCATCAGCCACTAGAATTCCTGTCAGTTTTCAAAGCCAGTTTTAAAGAAATTACAAACTCAAACCAACAAATTAACTCACCTTTTCAGGAACCATTTCTACTGTCATTCCTAAGGCCTGTGGAATAACCAAGATGTCCGAAAAGATAATGGCTGCATCAAGATCAAAACGCTTGATTGGCTGAAGAAGAAAAATTTCAAAGTGAATATTTTTTTGAAAAATTGGAATTAAAAAAAATATTTGTTTGAACAAACTCAAAATGACTGTTCATCCCACTCTCAAACAAGTAAACTTAAAAACAACTAAAACAAAATAAAAAAAAAATTAATGGCTGAATGGTAGATAGACTTATAAATGTATAAGATAGTTTCTGGGAAGAAAAATTGTCTAGCACAATACAGTGAATGAATTTTTCTAGCAGCTGACCTAAAAGTGATTCAATCTAATCTTTCCACTTCATGTCAGGGGAAAATGTTAGCCTGAGAAGTCATTTTCCTAGCGGTTAGCATCAGCTATGCTGATGGAAGGCAAAAAAGCTTCTCTCAGACCATTGAAAGAGCAGTTTTGTTTTGGAGACATTCAAATTAACAAGCCATTTTTTACCACAGTTAACAACAAATTGTAGGTCATTTTTTAGCTCAGCTGTCAATTTGACCTTATTGAATCAGACAGGAGTAAATAGAGTAATATGGAGTTAAAAACTGATGGCATCAGGAATGTCATTGATGAAAATTAGAAATGATATAAGTCAAAGGATAGAACCCTGGGGGACACCTGCATTAATGCAAAATGATCTAGAAAAGTGGTCAAGACAATATTCATTTCAACAATTTGATAAGAAAGATTAAATCTGATCAAAAATTTGTCCAGAAATACTATGACATTTCAACTTGTGATGAAGACCAGCTGCCAAATGTTTTCAAGATAACCAATGCAACAGCCCAAGCTTCACCATTCTTATCTAAAGCTTGATAGACTCTTTCAACAATAACTGCAAATATATTAAGAGTGAACCCAGAGAAGTAAAAGTCATATTGCATATCTGAAAAAGAGCATGCAATGTGAGATGCTTAACCAATTTAGAGTGCTACCTCTAGTACTCTGGCAAAAAGAGGTAAAAGGCTGACACAAGATTCAGATGGTTTGTCAGAGTTCTTAAAGACTGGAACTATACAGGAGGATTTCCAACAAGCATGAAAGTAAGAAGCAGCAAGGTATTTATAGTAGAGCTTAGAACAGGGGCATATTTCTTAGGGGCTGTTGCAGGGATGTAATAAAAGACACAGAACAGAGTGACCCAAATTAGGTTTTATTCAACATAGTAGAACAGTTAATACAAACAAAACTATTTATAAACAGACACAGTCCATTTTTGACAGTTGGCGGGGGCAGGCATGTTTGCTACAATCTCCTCTGCTTCTCTCATGTGGGCTATAGTGGCTGAACAGGCAAGTGTGAACCAAGAAGATTGTGATTTCACCTAGTTTTTCTAAGAGGGTGTAAAAGCGTTGATTAACCCAAGAAGAAACCTCAGTGGCACAATTCTCTTTAAGAAGATTAAAAATATCAATCTAAGCAGGCGTCTTGAAGAAAGTGACTAAATGAGTCCTAATCAGTAGCAGAAAGAAGTTTTGTGAATAGGAGCTTCATGTCTAATCAGTTCAGTTATGTGCCATGTGTGATACATGCTTAGGTGATCATGTATCTTTTGATACATGACTGTCAAGGCAGATTTTTTCCTGCAGTAGGTTGCCATTTCTTTCTGCAGTAGACCATTTGCCACCAAGGGCTATAGAACCCAGTCTGTCCTGCTATTTACCCATAGGTGGGAGGAGGATTCATCTTTTCCTAAGGGTTTTAGCACATAAGTAAATGTAGTGGATTCGGCTGTCCAATTCTAAGTGGGTTATATTTGCCAAGTAAATGAACTTACACACACACACACACAAATAAAAGAGAGGGGAGTACCTGGAGAGTGACTTCACATGCCAGTGCTGGAGTCTGGCAAACTTCAAAGAAGGAATATTTGGCTCTGACCTCTTTGAATTCTGTAAAAAGGAGAAATTTTACAAAAATAAATTTCATCAGTATATCAGAGTAAAAACAGGAAGCTGAGAAAATTGTTGATGCTAATGAAGGAGTCAGTAGTCATTCTTTTGGGAAGAATTCATCCACAACACATTGAAAATATGAGTTTGTTATACAAGGTCAAAGTTAACAAGGTTAATTCTGACAAACATCATAAAAAATTGCAGATACTGAATAAGAAATTGAATTATGATTCTTTCTTGAAGATAGAGTTATCTCCTATATGAAATGAAATGTTTAAGAAATACCTTCTAGAATTAACATCTTCAAAATCTTAGCCAAAGTGTAATCATCTTAGATAAGATAGAGACCGTTTTTAAATTATACTGGAAAAGAAATTACTTGTTCCCTATTCCAAAATCTATAAAGAACTATAACATCACATTTCCCCTGCTGAAAGTCAAACTTACCTGGTAAGTAACGACCTGCTTGTCTCATTACCCAGACAGGAACATGTTCTGTGGTTTCCCCACGTGCAGCTCTAAGAATGAGGTCATTCTTCAAAGCAGGAAAATTCTGTTGGAACAGGAAAACAAGTTTAAAGAAAAATCAGCTTTTAAAATTTATCGTAAAATTAGCAAATGGATTTATTCATTTCTTCTGAATCAAAATAAAGAGCTTTTCTGATTATCAATTGTTATAGGTAGTTTTCTAATTATCTGTTTTCATTACATACCAGTACGAACTTACTAAAAAATTTTTTAAATAAGTTAAATGTTTTCTTAGAAGTTAAATTTTGGTTTTATTTGAAAGATAATTTAAAGTGAATCCAGAAAAAGAAGAGAAAAATATTTACATATGTAAGACCTTTTGGATATTTTTAAAACAATGTCATGATCAAACATCATTCATCAAACCTCCATAATATATGAAAAATGAAAGCAATATATTTTAAAAATCTCTTGAAAATCAAATATTTGTCCTAGACATTTATTTCAAAGTAATTAAATTTAAGGATTAATTAAGTAGATTTTGTAAAAGTAATACTTACTTTTTGCTTTTAAAAATAGCTAAAATGTTTAATGTGAGTTGTCATCAAGATCACAGATCAACAACAGTAGTTTTCTAATTTTTCTCTAGTTTAAAAAAAAAATAAATGTACAATTTTTTTTTAATATGGCAGACCAACAGTACAGCCATCAAGAAATGAGTATAGTTTGTCTAAAAATAATCTTTAACCTTATATAGTTTAAGAATATAATCTTTTTATTCTATATGTTTTTATAAAACTTAGTAGAAAGATTAATGAATAAGCAGCTCCCTTTGTAAATTATTTTTCTGATGATTTTCAACAAATAGAGTCACTGCTGTGCCTTATGGACTATCACAATGTTATTGCTAATCCAAGAGAGATCCTCTGTAATGAAACATAAGGATGGATAAAATTAAGTTTCTGGGTATGTACATTGTAGATGATCTCCTGGTCTAGCAATAGCACCGTGATAGTCAAGACGACATAGAAGCAACTCTATTTACCGATTCTCAGAGATCTATCTCTGCTCTATTGAGAATGCGTTGATATATGGCATCACTGTTTGGTATGCCAGCTGCTCAGTAGCAAAAAGGAGGGCCTTCTGGAGGGATATAAATGTTGCTAAGAAAATAATCCACTTGCTACCCTGCTTGGAGGACATTTCTAATTCTCAGTTACAGCAGAGCAGAAAACAATGAAAGCACACAATTTGGATATCACTTGTTCCATCTGTTATCCTCATGGTGACATTTTAGATCTATTAGTTCTAAGACAAAGCACTTGAGGAACAGCTTACATCGTTGAGCCCTGTGTAAAATGAACATGCAAATTTTAAATAAACATCATTACTTTTCTTCAGTTGATGCTGTACGTTTGTTTCATCTGTGGCATATATGTGCATGTGTATATATACAAGATGCGATGGGTAAATTGTCGCCATTTTATATTTTTAATGTGCATTGTTCATTTTTATTTTATTGACTGCACAGTATAGTATAATTCAATTCACTCTGCCAGAAATTTGGAAATGGAATGCTGTACTGCTTGGCATTCGCACTGGAATCTCCAATACAAATATGTTCTTTTATAAACAGAAGTTTTAAAAGTATTATTACTAAAATCAATGAGAATATCTAAGAATGTTAATAATATTAACTATGAACATGAACACAATATCTTGACCGTGTTTTGAAAAATGAAAACATTATATATAAAATACACATGCAACAAACTATTTCTTATTTAACAGTTAAAATATTTAATCCTTGAAAATGGCTAAATGTATAGCTGAAAGCACTCAGATAAAAATTATTAGATTGCATGAGAAATTGTATAAAAAACTAAATAAAAGCACCTTGTCTGTCATATTCAATGAAATGTGCACGAAAGAAGGATTGCTGCCTAAATATATATATATATATATATATATATATATATATATATATATATATATAGGGGGAGAGAGAGAGAGGGAGGGGAGATACTTCCAAAGAGTCACTAAAAAATTAGCATACATGATGAAAAAAATGCCCAAAACTTACGAAAGTTTTATTGTCAAAATCTTTGTTAGTATTAAGAGAAAAGATGAAATAATTTTTTGATTATATTTTTAATCCTTTTTAGAACCTTAAAAATTTTGTTTATCATGCATCAACGAGTGACCTAAATTACTATTTTTGCAGTGAAAAATACATTAATTTGAAAAATCTTGCAAAAATCAAACGATTGTTAAATTTAATTAAACTTTCAGAAATTATTAACAAATGAATTAAATTACTTTAGAAACTCTTGGTAAAAAATATTTTTTTTGATATCATAAAATATTTAATTTCATCTAATGTAATCATTTTTAATTAATTTAATTCTGATTTTTAAAACAAGTGCTATAAAAAAAGAAAAATATATTGATTGAACTGATATTGTTAACTGCTTATAGTCACATAATTAATATTTCCTTTTTGAATGGCTGTACAAAAACATAATCTAACATGTTTGATTATTTTTAATGAAAAATAAAATTCTTTCAAAAAAGTTCACACTAGGAAATTGCATTAAACTTTATACATCTTTTGATTCTTCAAACGTCTTTATTTAATAAAACAAAAAAAAAAACTCTTATTATGAACAGCAATGGAATGAATTTCAAAATCGCACAGAAAAATTACAAGCAAAAGTTTAATAAAATTGCATAGAATAAAAAGTAATTCCTAAACTAGTATTGGTTATATATGGTTAAAGATAAATTATCTTTAAGCATAAATATCAATTTCTTGATTATTGCACTGCGGGTGTTCTATATTTCTTTTATTTTTAATTTTTCATGCACTTTTTGAGCCAGGAGTGTCATTATACATTGTTTTTTATTTTTGGCCTATGACTCTACAGGCTACAATACTTAAACCCTTTTTTTTTTAATTTTAAAAAAGTAAACATTACTTTTACAAAATCCAGTTAATCTTTAAATTTACTAAATGATTTCAAAATATATCTCTAAGATAAGTATTGGATTTGTAAGAGATTTAAAAAATATTTTTTTAGTTTACATGTTTTGTCTATAATGGTGAATCAATAAGTGAACATGTGAATATTTTAAAAATGTCTCAAAACTTTTATACACAGAAATTTTTTTTTTTAAATTTGGTTAAGTGTTAGGCCCTTTAATTTTGGTTTTATTTGAAAGACGAGTTCAAAGAGGGCAGGTAAGTTATTTAAAATGCATTTTTCTGAGCTTTATACAAAGACCCAATTGGGTATTTATGCAGATGATATCACTATTTACTCCCCTGTCTTTACAGCAAGTCCAACAAAGTAAATCTGGCAACTGCTTTCAAAAAAGACCTCCAATCAGTGGTTAGACAGGTCAAGGAATGCTTTGTAAATTTAAACACCTAAAATAATACTGCTTTCATTTAATCACTATAGAGAATCTTTTCTACCTGCCAACGGCATGGCTGATGCTAAAGCCAAGGGAGCAACAGTCTCCACTTTCTTGGACTCGTGTTTTCCACTGACATGAAGTAGAGTGATTATATTGAATCAATTGCTAGGAAAGTTGGTTCACTGTGTCATGAGTGACAATTTTTCTTGTCAGAATCCATCATGCATATTTATAAATCTACCATTCATCTGTGCATTGAATGTTGCTGCCATATGTGGTCTGGTACTCCTAATATATATCATGACTCTTGAGTGATATTCTTGACATAATTCAAAGGGTCAGGATCGATTACATTTCAATGTAATTCATCCTGACCTGGCATCTAGATTTGTCACTTTCCCACCGATGTGATGTGGCTTCCCTCTGTCTTTTCTACAAATATTTTCATGGCAACTATTCTGATTATTTTTTTTTTCCTTAGTGCCTCCACGACATGAAGCATGCTACTAGACTGTCAACCAGGTTTCACCATTTTACTGGTGAATTAGCTAGATGCAACAGGCATTCTAATAATTTCTTTTTTTGCACTTCTCACCTGTGGAACTCCTTTCCACCAACAATCTTTAAAAATTTTAAATTAAGTGCAATTCCCTATTCTATGTTCTTGAATCCTGTTCCTCACTTCTTTTCAATAAAGTCTTATGGCATATAGAGATGAAGTAAAGGCCAAATTTACTGTCTATAGTACCATTTATTGTTGACATCATTTGGTTACAGTGTTTAAAATGGTTGACTATCGTCATAGTTCTTTTTTGTGATTTGAGAGTTCATACAGGGTTGTTGTGTTCCTTCTGCTTGGCGGAAATTAATTTGTTGCATTCATCCTTTCTTCTTCTTTCTCTTCTGGAATTGTACGTCAGATCAAACTCACAGCCGATGAATCGCCAACTCTTGCGTCTCAAACTGCTACCTCAAATCAAGTTCCTCTCCACTGCAGTGTCTCTAGTCTCGTACGTGGTTTTCTTCTTTTTATTGGGGCTGACACATTTGTTTCCCGTTTGATTTTTGGTGGGATGTGTTGTCATTGGTTGATTTTTTATGACGTTCACTGACCCACATAAACTAAGTTCAAGTTCATGTCCATTAACAAGGATAAGAACAATAGAAGGAAAGAAAGGAAATATGTAGAAGACAGGGAGAGAGAGTTTTCTTTTGTCATTCACTTAGTAAAGAGGAAAGTGTATATTTTCGTATGGTGTTATTACTACTTAATCCTCCTACTGTCTAAAGTCTAATTCTATTTCACTCCCTGTAACCCCCTGCATCCTAAACAAAAGTCTGTGGTGGTATCTAATAAATGACTAGGAAGGAAGCACTGCAAATATTACCATTTCATTTAACATTTATAATGTTTCAAATATCAACGGTAGCACTAAGTTCTCTTCGCTCGTTCTCCTTTCAGTCCCTCTCTAGTGGATTTTTTATGATTTGTAAGAATGAGTAGCATCAGCTTCTTAATCAAGTAGTTGATGCTGTTAGTGTTAACACTAAAAAAGAAATTACAAAATACTAAAACAGTAGCAGTGGATAAAAGTCTTAAAGCGGCCCCCACAGGAATATTGGGACGAATGCACATAATCCAGACTTAAGGAAGTTGTGAGAATTTAAAATTTCCAAATTAGAGTAATTTTTAAAAAAGAAGCAAAGTAGAAATAATTTTATTATTTTTATTTACGTATTACTAATTATTAATTCTCAAATTACACGACGTACGTAACATAACATTTTTCTCAGTAATAACAGTTTTCAAATGTAATTTATGATTAATTAAATTAATTTCTTGTTTAAACTTATTGATTGAAAATACAAAAATTAAGTTTTTTGCTTTTATTTTACTTTATGTAGTTTTAAGGAAAAAATATCAAAGAAGAGTTAATGTGAAACTTGATAAATAATTCGAGTCTTCTTAAGAAGAATAAGAAGACAGTTTTTTTTCCCCGATTTCGTTTTATTTTTAATTCTCCCCCCCCCCAAAAAAAAGAATTTATCGAAGTCAGTTCGAAAATTAAAATACACCTTTTAATTTTAAAAAACAATTCATCAATCGAACACTTCTGCTGTATGAATGAAAATGGAAAGTTTTTTGTTTATTTAACTTTCAAGATAAGATGAAGAATGGCCGTGGTGAAGTATTTACCGGGCCCCATGTTAAACAATAAAAAATTGTTGATAATTCTTTTAGAGGGATGAAAGAAGTTGAATCACAACAAAATGTTTTATACAAATTCAAGTAACAAATATTATGGAGGGAATGAATATTGAATTCGTTTTCTTTAAAATTCACAAGTAAAAGAAAAAAAATAAGATCGTTTACGAAAGAGAAAAGACTACACTTACAAACAAGTTGAAAGATACATGTATATTTACGAGGTTTATCCCGTGTAGCAAAAATAATTATACTTGAACCCAAATTATACGGATTTATAATATAAATAGCGTAAGACTTAATAAAAATAAAGGTTGCAAAACTTACATGAACAGACCCGATCGACATATTACCCTCTGTAATAATTCGGAGTTATCTCCCTTGACCGGTAACCGTTCACAAAGTCCCGTTTCATTTCTTCTTTATTGCATTAATTAATTAAAAACAAAGATAAGGATTGTTTCAAATTTTTTTTTTTTTTTAAGAATTTAAGGCTAAATACGGAACTATTTTATTTGTCCATTTTTTAATTATCACATTATATTGCCTTTTTTTTTAAATCAGAACTGCATTGGTTGATTGAAGTAGTTTTTCAGTTTTTACATTTTAGAGAGAAAAAAAAGATTGCATTCATGACGTTTAACCGTTTATTCGAATAATCCTACAGAAATTATTATAAGTTGAGGAGTAAAGAGTATTACACTATTACTTGATGTTTTCTTTTTCTTACTATGTTTTTTTTTTGTTAATATTAAATTTTTCATGTTGAACAAAATAAATGATAATCGAATCATTTAAAAAGATTTTACTGAAGAGTTATAGGTAATAAAAGTAAACATTTTGAAAGAAAAATTGGCAAAGTCTAACCTTCATGCCCTCCAAAAAAGTACGGTTTTTCTATTGACACCGCTATTATTACTACCGAGACTCCCTCGGCAATGTTTATTTACAAGATTATAAAAAATATATAAACAAGTACAATTTGATATTTATTATTTACAATTGTTATGATATGACGTTGTACACATCTAAAGAAATAAGTCGAACACGATTCATGTGCCGAATGACTGACCTGCGGCGAATCTATTGCTATTTTGATTACTTAACAGGCTAAGTGAGATAATGAAGTTTGCATTTGCGCAATTCATCGCAACCATTTTTAAAAGATTTATTATTTTATTTTTATATAAGTTCGAAAAGAAAATTTATAAAATGTTTAGAATATGTGAAACAACTACAATGCAATATTTATTATTTACCATTTTATAAATAAATAACTATAAAAATATGTTTTGTATTCATACTTTTATCAAAAAAATCTTTGAACTATAGAACATGAAAATTTAAATAAAACTATGATTTTTCCGAACGCTATACATTTTCTTCTCAAATTGTTTTATGCTTCAGATTACTTTTTGCTTTAATTTTCCAATTTTTTTTATAATCATGATTTTTAGCATCAATGATGCCTCAATCAAAATCCAAGACTTGAAACTGCAGCAACGATAGGTTACCTCACTTTTTTTTTTACTCCTAGTGTTTAATCTCTATACACCAATTTCCACTAAATTATCATACTATTCTGATTTACTGAATTTCATTGGATAATAATTATATTTGTACATTTGTACAAAATGTGTCACAAGGCCAAAAAGGGGGTTGGGGAAGGACGGTCTTCTTCTGTCTTAATTCTAAACTTAGCTAGTCACAGACACGGACCCAAACATACCAACAATATTCCTATCACCAAAACAACACATTCACTCCTACCTTTCTTACTGCGTCCACCATAATACCTCAAATTCTCTATGAAATCCTAACTAGTCCCCATATGTACATTTGAAAGTCTGTGGGGGGGGGGATAACAACAATTTAAAAACCCCAATGATAATAAATAATCGAGAACATTTATATTTACTCTTCTTGCTGATAATAAATTTTGTACACCCTAACCACGAAGTGGATCCAAATTATTTTTTGTAAATGCTATTGCCGACTGTTCAATATATATGAAAAATAAATGGCAACAATGCCCACGCAGTAGTGTTTAAAGTGAATTGACCGCCCAAATTTCTAAACGTGTTCGTGAGCTTACCACGTGACTAAAAAACTAATAAATTCAATGCACGAGCAAACCTAGTCAGTGAGTTTGCACGATTGCAATTGCCAAACTAGTCCACGACGCTTGCATCATTGAAGTGCAAAGGTAGAATTTCAATTTCTTTAACACGAAAACTTCATTGTTATTCAAGTTAAAATATTTTTTTAACTCAATCATTTACTCACCAACTTCTTCTGGATTTATTTATCACTTACTGAAAAATTCTAAATCAAAATTTTGATTTTCGACTGAATCTACAGAACACTTTTACACCGGAATTTATTGTTCATCAAGTTTAATTCTCGTCTGAAGAACAAACTATCTTCCAGAATTCTTGTAAGATATTTTTATGCAATCTTTGACACACACAAACATATAGTTAAAGGCAGACAACTTTTGTTACTAAACTCTTCGTTTCAGAAACTGTTTTACAAATTATTTAAAATCCAATTTAAACAAGTTTATCTAATAATAAATTCTATTGAAATTTCACATAAGACAAAACATTCAAAGAAAATTTGCCAATAGTTTACTTACTGTAGTGCTGACTGATGGAGAAATCTTAAATGTGCTAACTGATGGAGAAATCTTAAATGAGGAGTGGACACTAAATAAATAATTATTGGATATATCGGCCCCCGCCCCCTTCCGTCAACGGTTGCCTCGAACCTTTTCGCTTTCTCTTTCCTTCATCGTCGTTGCTACCCTTTGAGCAACGACCCAACACTTTCAACGTTAAGGCACGTGACCGTTTTGGAATGAACACCCATTCAAAGTGGTTTTGACCGTTGGCATTTGCCGCCAGTTAAAGGTCACGTGACTTATCGGATCCCCCCCCCAAAAGTATCCACGTGCAGGAGACGACCTGCGGGGCATCGAGTCGGGATGACGCGTTTTCCGTTTCTCCCTCTTCACCATACGCTTCAAACACCTAAACTTCGGTAATAGACCTTTTATAGTCAATTTCTTTGCCTGAAGCTACCTTTCATCATCCTTGACTCGATCTTAGCCCAACTTTCCTACATATACGAGATTCTCTTTCAAAAAGAAAAAACAACAAACATTTGTCACGAACCCTTTTAAAAAGGAATTCCTAAACTAGTATTGGTTATATATGGTTAAAGATAAATTATCTTTAAGCATAAATATCAATTTCTTGATTATTGCACTGCAGGTGTTCTATATTTCTTTCATTTTTAATTTTTCATGCACTTTTTGAGCCAGGGGTGTCATTATACATTGTTTTGTTTTTTTTTTGGACTATGACTCTACAGGCTACGATACTTAAATAAACATTTTTATTAAATTTTATTTTAAATTAACGAGACATATGGAAGTGTATGTCTTCAACGAAAGAGACCAGAAATCAGATGAGAAAATCTATTCATGTTACTACGCCACGTAACGTAGCCAATTCTTGTGATTTTTTTATTCTTTGTTACTCGACTGCACAGTGCTGGATGAATAGATGATCACAGGGAGTCTAGCCAATAGCCTGGTGAATTGCGCATGTCAGAAAATGCTGAAATTAAAAAGGGTCTGTGGAGCAGCCATAAATCTGGGAGTCCGGGAGTGCTAGAAGAGAAACCGGAAGAAAAAGACTGCATAGAAGAAGGAAAAAGAAAGTTTCCAACTAGCTTCCAGTTGGCAGACAAAAAAGAGGACTGTAACTTAATACAGAACCTGTGTTGATTCATCCTGGTCACCGGTACAGACTTCCGACGTCATTCCCCCTACTCCTAATCCTCCTCTTTTCTATTTACCAACCTCTCCACAAGGCAAGATGTGTCACTAGGCCAGTTTTTAATGTGGAGCGTTACGAGCACGTAGACTATGGCAAAAATTGCCCGTAGACCCTGTATACACGGTGTCGGGTTTGTCTACCTTCCCAAACGAGACTCTGCCCTTCAGCATAGCTTCGTCTGGGTTCCTCTCCGCCTGGAGACAGAGATTTCGACAAGAGAGAAAATGAAAGAGAGAACGCCTCCTCCTCGTTCTCCTTTTGAGCAGTGAAAAAAAAAACAAGTGTATATGACAACATCAGCTGGGCTTACTATGCAGTCAAAATCTAAAGGAAATAAATCCCGAGTTGCTACGAAGTATAAAAAGTATCAAAATGTTCCTGAAAAGATTTCAGACTAAGTTGGTAATAGTCAAACAACTAAAGAGAAATTAGATTTATTATAAATGTAAATAGACTTGCTATATCGAATTGAAGGGAGTGGAGTAACGCAATGAAGAAATGGCAAAATATTGCGTCCGCCATGATCGGAGTAGCGAAGGGTTACGATAAGCTATGGCAGACCTAACTGAGACAACAAATAAACGAAGTTGAAAATCAAAGTTACAAACAGAAATTCCGTAAGGAGGGGGAAAACAAACTGCAATTTTTGACACGACGCACAAAAAATGGAAAGAAACATGCCCTGCTTGAATCCTAAAATGTAGAGTTTGTAACAACAGTGATCATTTTGCCATCATTTGTAACAAAAGAAATATTCTAGTGGGAAAATAAATGAGGTCCAATCCAAACACAAGATTAACCGTGTGTTATTAGATTCTTCTAGTGGCACTGAATATGTGTTATGTGTGACTTCAAAAAGGGAGCAGTCAGACAAAGTAATCTATGCGAACATGATAGAAGTTAAAGTTCCAAGTACATTGTGCAGCTATTGTCAATGCAATCCTGCAGAAATATGTGCGTGATGCTGATCTACAACTATTTACCAAGAAACTACAAATGTTGAATGGGACTGAACTAGGGTCAATCGGAAAATGTCGAATTGTGCTGTAAAACTAAATATGAAAAAATATTCGTTCGAATTTACTATAGTCTTTATTATAGAGGAGAATCTAATCCTATTATTAGGGAAGCGTGCAAGTGAAATAAATGAACTTAATAACTGTGCACTAAGATTATATTGCTAACGCCGATTAAGTGTCAGAGTGCAAGCAACTGTTAACCAACTACTCGGATGTCTTCAACGGTGAACTGGGATAATTACCTGGACAAGTGCATCTACAAATTGACGAAACTGTCACACCGCACACTGAATGCATGTCAGTGTCCATGATTCCTCAAGCCAATAATAAAGAGTTAAAGTGATTGGAGTTATCGCCCCTGTCGACGTACCAACAAACTGGACCATTCGAATGATCATCACTACAAAGAAGTCTGGCGAAATCCGTATCTGCATCGACCAGCAACCCTTGAACAAAGCACTGAAGTGTAAACGATATCCGTTATCAACCATAAATGAAGGCTAATGAATGCAAAATACTTCACCAAATTAGTTGTTACATCTGCTTCCTGACATGTAGTATTGGATAACTAATACAGTTATCTTAATACTTTTCAAACAGAATTCTGTCGATATCAATGGCTCATACTCCTTTTTTTAGTTCCTTTTTAAGTTCCAAAATATTTCAAAAATGTCTCCATATCGCTCTTGTCGATTTGAATGGAATTGCGTGGGTTGTCATTTTTATCATCCGTGTTTGTTTCAGGAGACGAACTTGAACAACAATTGATGGCAGAAATCTGAAACAGTTACTACAGCGATGCCGTGAAAAGAGGATCAAGTTTAACAAAGTTCAGCTGAAAGAATCAGCTTTTTGGAGCCACTTTGATGGCCTTCTACCAGATTCTTGATGCGGTCACCAATTTACAACCATGTACTTCAGAGGAAGGACTACAGCGATACTGTGGAATCATAAATTACCTTGCAAGATTTCTACTGCAAATACTCAGTATCTATAACCTATGTGAAGCATGCGTAATTCAGTGATGCAGAAGGGCTTTGCGCAGTGAGCAGGGTCAGACCCAAAACCTGTCTTAATTGGTTATTCAAGTGTTCGGAATCTACACGTAGCCTCCCAACTGAGGCAGGATGCGACACAATGTCAGGGCTTAACACTGAGAACCCGAGCACGGACGCTCAGGTCATTGGTCAAAAACTTGTACTAGTAGACAGTCGTAGCCCAGAGTAGACGATTGTTGGTAACTAGAAAGTAATGACGAAATCGCTTGGGAGGTGTCGAAGGGCGATAAAGACAGTCAGCGTGTTGAGCTGATACTAGCAGACAGAAATGATGAGTAGAAGGGAGTGAAACCTGAATCACTGAGTGGATTTGTAGACGACGGGGTCGCTGGTGATCGCAGGTCGCTTACTGGTGCTTGCTGGTCGCCGCTGTTCGTCGCTAGTTATCGCTGCTGATCGTCACTGGTCCGGATACTACCAAATTATCCTGGCTGCCTCTTTCCCGCAGTGGGTATCTACCTGTAGCCTCCCCACTGATCAAAATTTGCTTAGACCTCGCACGAGCGGGGTCAGGTCCAAATTGGTCTTAGTTTGTCATTTCGGGAGGACAAAAAGTTCCCTCGATTGGGTATTTACCCGTAGCCTACCCACTGAGACGTGATGCGACACAAGATCAAAGTTTAACGTCGGGAACCAGAACGCGAACGCTCAGGCCACAAGTCAAAATTGGTTTTAATTGGTCATTTCGAGGTGGAGCTAGGGAATATATTTTCTAGCCAGTCGTGCCATTAAACATGTGTGAAGATTTGCTACAATTTCACGACAGAACAGCCTAAGGAGAAACTAATGTCACATGATATATCTAATAATTCCTATCAGAAAATTGGCGTTGACCTGTTCGTGTTTGATAGCATTGAGTACCTTTTGAAATTTTGAGAAATAGATCAACTTGTGGACACTACTACCTCAATTGTCAGGTGATTTCCGAGGCTAAACCACAGTTTACATCCTCGTCGTTCAAGCACTTTTCAGAGAAATGCGATTTTCACCATCTCATAGCAATTCTGTGGGAAATTTAACGAATCCCCAGAGTCATAGCTTGATGAACAAAGTGAGACAATTGAACAGTTTGAAACATACTTCATACAAGAAATACATTACATAACGAGAAAAAAAACATAGAGGATTGCTAAAAACGTATTCTTGAAAGTCAAGGCATCGGGTATGAACTCCAAATGCATGTCTGTTTGAAATAGATGACATACTTATCTAAATGGTGTTTATATTCTGCTTTTCTTAGTCGCTCTATCCTTGCATTTTTCAGGTTAGCTCGTGGTCATCATTGTCTGATCTTGGAGTTGGCAAAAATACGTTCCATCGCTCCGTGTTCTTCTTGGCATCTCCCTTGGCGCTCGAATTCTGTTTCGCGCCTAATTTTGGGTCATACCCATTATCATCAGTTTATAATAGTCTCTTTTTATTATCAGCAGGAGTTATCTAACAAAGGGAGATTACCTATATTTTTTATAAGTCCCAAAAATCAGTAAGCAAATGATAAAGTACAATCCGAAGTTAAGAGTGCAAAACGGATCATGCGAAAAAATAAGGATACCTCCACAGTTCAGTTTCTGGTACTGCTCGACTAAAAACCTCAACTCCAGGAACGAGAAGCAGTCCTTCTGAATGCCTACAAAATCACTGCACGAGAATCAATCTACTGAAACTAAAGACTGCAAGCCTTAAGTCCAACACTCTACCGCAACACAAGCAGATGGTTCAGGCTAAACATTACAATCGTCATGCACGTAATTTTCCTGTATTGAACGAATGTGACGTTCGAATGCACCCATATAAGAAGAGTAATGGTTATATGGGAGAAATGCCTCATAAGTCATCTGACGAATCTATCGATGAAACAGACGTCACTTGCGAGACTCACCAGAATCAGTGGAGCACACGCTAAATCGTCAGCCACCACCAATCTCTACAGACACATGGCACGTAAACAATACAAAGTATCCCACTGCCTCGAACCATATCCTTACCAGCTACATATACCTCAAGCAAAGGTGCTAGCTCAACTGAACCAAAGAAATGCTAGAACTCTGTTTAGATTCGTACACGCACTAGAAAAGGAATACGACAGCCGACGTACCTGAAAGACTATGTGAAATGAATCAAGGAGAGTTTGTAGGACAGTAGTCTCTATTTACAAAAGGGGAGATGTTGCATTATCGTTTAATGCATACTCCCTAATCAACGTTATCGTTTAATACATGCTCCCTATTTAACGTTAAGAAAAGTGATTCTCGCACCTCTCTCTCTCTCTCTCTCTCTCTCAACTCCCGTACCCGAATAAAGCCGATCACAGGCAAGTTTTTTATTTATCTTCTAATATTTGTATTTGTCATGTTCTTTCAATGACCAAACATTCCATTAGGTTATATCCCTAGACATGGACAACAGAATGAGAACAATCTATTGTCATAGATTAAATAAGGGTTCAGCTTGAAATTCCCTGAAAGTTACCTGGATCAACAGACACGCGAAGAAGCCCGGAGAGCACAACGGCCAAAACGAAGATGAGAATATTAAATAATGATAATTTTTCATCCAAGACACAACTACTTATTCTTTGTACAGAGAAATTTAAAATATAGCTTTTTACTTCATTGTTCATTTAACATTTTCAGAATAACTTAATTCGATCGATTTAGAAATTCTATTCAAATTTAAGAATGTTTTGTTTCCATCTCATATTATTAGGTTCCCTTTCCATAAACATGCACCTTCAACAAATGACCAATTTCTTGTTCAATAAGAAATAGTTAACTTTTTACACCGTCTTCAAAGACGAACATTTTGTATCATTTGTTAAAAAGAATTATTTCAACTATTATTAAAACCATAAATTTTGTTTTCTTGTTCATCTTTTCATGCATTGTTTCAATTTAATTTCAATGTTTTGTTTTCACTCAATTATCACATTGTGATTTAAGCTATATTTTTTTGTTGGTGGAAGAAAAATTATCTGGGGTCAGTATTAAGGAATTGTTTAACTCCGACATTTTTCACGACATTCAAAATACTTTCCTGCAATTAACGACCGTCAACGATAACTGCTGACTCAGTGCTGACAACCAGCACATCTAATTTTATTCACATACCTGGAAAATAATTCAAACTGAATTTGCCTCTCTGCTCTCAGATCACTTTTGAGGCGCATTCAGTAAAGCAAGTCTTGAATTTATTAGTCAAATTATGTTGTAAGCAAGTATCTAATTAAAATGGTACCTCATATCTGATTCAGGTTAATTTAAAATATGTTTAATTTTAATTTAATTAATACGTTTAATTTTAATTTAAAATATGTTAAATATTTTTATTTACCACTGTTAAATATAGTTACAGCTCTGATGTTGCTAGAATAATGAAATATGGACTATTGAAATACTTCATAACGAGTATTTTATTTTATTTGAAAAATATTTGGTTCTAATTTAGTTTTTCATTCCGTTTGTGTTGTTAGACGTCGAGAAGAGACAGTCGTCTGTCAGCGGCAAGGCGAGTGGCCTGGAGGAGAGATATCTCGTGGGCTCTGAGAGTGTCTGCCACTGAATCGCTCCAGCGTCTTCTTGGTTTTCCTCTCGCTCTCCAGCCAGAATACCTGAGGGTGTATGCTTGTAGGGCTGGTTGGTTGATAGGCATCCGAGTGAGGTGTCCGAACCACTTGATCCTCTGTCTTTCGATGTGTTGTATGATTGGTATTGCTCCTACCATATCTCTTATAGTTTAATTCCTGATATTGTCTCACCTGGTCTTGTTCACTGCTTTCCTCAGACATTTCATTTCACAAGGGATCAGTTTCTTCTCAAGGGTTTTTGTTAGGGGCCATGTTTTGCACTGGTATGTCAGCGTTGGTAGGAAAATAGCGTTGATGAGATTTGCCTTGGCGCTCATGCTAGGGTGTTTTAGAAGAGGAGCAAGTTGGTCAATGACTGCGTTGGCTTTCTAACATCTGGTTTCGATCTCTCTGTCTAGTTTGCTGTCTTCAGTAAATATGCTGCTCAGATATTTGAATTCACTGGTTTGCTTTAGCTGGGTCCCATTGATGTTAATGTCCAGTTTCTTCTTGTTTACCTGCTGACGGTCATCCCCTCAGTCTTGCTGACACTGATCTTCATGTATTTCTCGCAGCTTGAGTCGAGTTGGTCAGTGTGTTCTTGCAGCTGGACCCTGTCGTTGTTCATCATTGTTTGGTTGTCAGCGTTCGTTGAGTGCCTCAGGATCTGGATTGGCCTCATTTCTAATCTGGTCCATGTAGATCACGAACAGTAGAGGAAAGAGATTGCAGCATTGCCTAACCCCAGGTGTTACTGGAAACAAGACAGACGTTCCACTTGCCGTGCAGACTGCGTTCTTGCTGTTAGCGTACATGACCCGGATGTTGTTTAGCCGCTGTCTCTTAGTACCTCACTGCTCGAGGACCTCCCATAGCTTATCTGTTGACTCGATCAAAGGCTTTTTCCTGATCCACGAATAAAAGTTGGAAATCTTGGTCGTGTTCTATCGCCCTCTCACACAGTTGTCGGGAGTGCAAAGATTATATCGGTGCACTGCCTTCCCTTCCTGAATCCAAACTGGGTGTCACTGAGGAGATGTTCTGTTTTTACTCGAGTACGCTACTCAAGGATCTTTGCATACAATTTCCTTACATGACTGAGTAGTGACATGCCTCTGTAGGTACTGCAGTCTTTCTTGCTATCCTTCTTCTTCCATATTGGCACCATTATTGCATTTTGCCAGTCTTCTGGTTCTTTTCTCTCTTCTCAAGTTTTCTGAAAGATGGCGGCGAGCCACTGTATTCCTGTTTCATTACAAGCAAGAATGGCTTCATTTGTAATGCCATCATTTCCTGCTGCCTTACCCATGGGACTGGTTTTCGCTTCTTTTCTCACTTCACTCTCCAGGCTGGTAAATTCTGAGTGGTCTGGATAGCTGGGGGGCAAATCGAGACTGTATTTCATGTCCTTGTACTCCTAATTATTTTTCCTTCCTCATGCAAAGCTTCTCTGTTTTCATCGTTGATGTCAGTAGTGGGGTCATAAGGTTCATTGCTTTTACACTCTTGTAGAATTCTTTTGGTGAGATCTTGCATTTTTCACTATACTGTTTCCATGAGTTTTCCTTTGCTGTTCTCACAATTTTTGCTGATGTCTCTTCTTGCTTATCTATACTTGATGTAATCCTCTTCATTCTTTGATTTGACCCAGTTCTTGTATAGTCTTTTCTTTTCCCTGATAGCATCCTTCACTTTTTTGTTCCACTCGGCTGTTGGTTTTCTGTTTCTTCCTCTTGTCTTTTTAGTACCACAAACTTCTTTTAATGTGTCCAGAAGGGTCTGTCTTGAATGTTTCCCAAGCTTCCTCTATGTTTAGTGTTGTAAAATCATTAGAACCCCGTTTCTCGTCGATGGTGCACCTGATCTGAATTTGTACTCATTCATCTTGAAGTTTGTGCATATTGAGTCTTTCTGGTTGTTTCTTTCTGTTACTAACCTTCCTCTTTTTCTGAATGCTCAACGTTGTGACGACTGACCTGTGGTCAGTATCCAGGCCTGCGTTGGGGATAGCTCTTGATCCTGTGATGTTGATCCGCATTCGGGATCTTACTAGCATGAAATCTATTTGAGATGAGATATTGATGATGTTCCATTTATTCCAGATGTAAATCTGAGTGGCTCTATGTTGGAAGAAGGTATTAGTGATAATAAGGTCGTGCTCTGCACACAGCTCCAATACAGGGTTGCCGTTGTAGTTGCAAGCTGTTCTATGGTCACTATGTGGACCCAGGTGTTTTGTCTACGGTGTTCTTCTCTCGCTGACTCTGCTGTTAAAGTCTCCCCTTACGTACTTCTTTGTCTAGAATGTAGTTAATGGTGTCAAGAGTTCTCCAAAGGAGCCTTTTTCTTCTTCAGAGTAAGAGTCATTACATGGTGTGTACACTTGAGAGAAGTTGAGCTTATTTCCCACTCTTCCGGAGTCTCTCTGAAAGGAATTCCGTGCTTACGAGATCTTTTGCCTTATCAGGGTGTATGATGAAACCTACACCATGTGCTTCTCTCTGTTCCCTGTTTACTCCACTACACATAAAAATAAAGTTGGAGTCTATTTCCTTTGTTCCTGTTCCCTTCCTTTTAATATCAGTGATATCCAGGACCAAGATCCCGCGTTAGATCATGAATTCAACTACCTCAAGTTCTTTGTCAAACCTCAGATTCCTAGCTCGTTGTCCGTTTTCATCGATGGGTCGTTTTCCGCCTTGATCAGTCCATTTGTATCTCTTTTATCTACTGTCAGTCAACTAAGCCGATCACAGTTTCACCGTTAGCCAGCATTACATATTTCCACCTCCCACGACACGGACGTGGGGCTGGGCTTTGGGCTTTGGTTCTAATAATGATATAAAATGTTTATGCATCTCAAATATAGGTAAATGCCCATATATCAAATAACAAAATATTAAAGCGAGTACCTGATATGAAACGATCGTAAGGTAGAATATCGTAGAGTAACAAGAAACTGAAAAATACAAACTTTTTTTCCAATCGTCAGACTTGTGACCATATCCAAAAGAATTTGTACCAAACCAGTGCAGAATTTCAGATAAATATTTGCACACAATTTTCATCTGTTAATAAATAAATAAATACAGGATACACACAGAGCATTATCATGTTTTGAAGAATTATTCACACAGATATCTACCTTTTTATTGCTTTGATCATATTGGAATTGTTATCTGTTTTATTTCTGAGATATCAAATACTGGTCAGCATTTAAGCATTGTCAGATGCAACATCCACGGAAGAAAGGCCAAAGAACATATCAACGAAAATATTAGGAATAAGACAAAGATAATAACTCTACAAATTATTCAGACGAATATCCTCATTTTGTTTTTATTATAATGTTTTGATTGATATGTTCCGGGGTGTCAGTTGTAATTCAGATAATTCGTGGAATAATAAAAAATACTTTATCAGAGTTTTAGCCATTTATGAGAATGCTAGTCAAAAGGATTAGTCAAATGCTCAAAAATTTCCCTTTTTATGTTGAAAACTACATTAACCGAAAACATTGTGAAGAAAAAAAGAAGAAAGACAAGATGAAGAAATTAATCTAATTACATCAGTATATAATAATTTGTTTGATGACGTGTTTGGTGGGAAGACCTACCCCTGCATTTCATTAAGAAATATTAAGAAGAATAAATTTTATTTCGTATAGTAAACATTAAATGATGTTGAAATATGTAGATTATTGCAGGAGAAAATGGACAAAATATGTATCTCGAACAAAAATTGAAAAACTGCTACGGTAGATTGTAGTAAGTGCGAAATAATAATAGCTCCCTTCACTCACTCCCTTCAAAATCCGGACGACTGAAGAAGAAGAAGGAAAGTAACCTATGTGAAATTGTTTTTGGACCAATAAAAACCTTGCCTTCCCAGAAATTGACTGCTGAACCGAGAAGTAGAAGGTAAGGAATTCGCGAGCCTATATGAAATAGTTTGGAAACCAATGAAAACCTTGCCTTCACAGAAATTAATCGGTTAACCGAAAAGGAGGAAATAAATTCGTGAGCCTACGCAAAATTCGTTTTGATATAAAATGAGTAGAAAAATTGAATTAATAAGAGAAGAGTGTTTGACGTCATGTGAAGAATTTCGTTTCAGTTCCTCGTGACCAGTGTTGAGGTACTCGCCAATGTAAAATTAATCGCTAATTCTATTATTCTACTATTGACCTCTAACCAGTACGCGGCACTTCAAATAATTTTCTCTCAACAATCCAAGAAAGCTAAATATTTCAAACAGTCTTCGTATACTTTTGAACGTATGCAAACTATATCTTCCTTTGGTGAGCAACGAACTCTTACTTTTCTCTTAAACATTTCTTGAATATTATTCTGTGCCAGATTATTTAATTTGTATTATGAACAATTCCTTTTCGTGACAATACGTTAAAACTATGGACTTTAAGAATTCTGATTTATTTTCTTGAGACGAGCTACTGACACCACTTTTAGCGTGTAAATTCGTGAACAAATTCCTTATCTTGTTTTGTTAAAATGACCCGCGTGTTTCATCGTTATTATCATCCTTTATTAATCTTCTTGGCGTATGAGAAACTAGGAAAAAAACTATTAATGTATATTTTTGTGAGTTCAGTTAAAAAAAATGGAGGGGAATGGCGATCAAGGCACACCATAAAAATATGACGAGAGATACTCAGTGAGATATAAAACCAAAACAATTTTATTAAAATAAAAGCAAATTTAACTAAATTTTAGGGATTCAAAAATTTGGTGGTTTGTGCATCCGAAAAGGCGGTAATCATTTTCTGGACAAATAACTTATTTTTTTATAAAATAAGGCTCAATGTTACTTGTGGGGAAAAAGGTCAAGTTTACAATCAAAATCAATCAAATAACACGAAATATTACAAAAAAAAAAAATGCTTATTCAACCTATACAGCGAGGTAATTCTGAGAAAATTGGAGATCCTACTGCGATTCAGCACTGGTGGCTACAATCTTACCAACATAAGATACGCAGACGACACAGTACTGATAGCAGACGCGGAAAAGAAACTACAGTAGGTAGCGAGGGAGAGCGAGAAGAAAGGACTAACCATAAAGTACAAGAAGACAGAATGCGTGGTCATCAGTAAAAGGATGAGCCCGAAATGCAATTTGCAGGTCGGGAACACTAAAATCAAGCATGTGAAGAAATTTAGATATCTGGGAAGTGTTTTGACGGAGGACGGTAGGTGCGACGCTGAGATCCGAAGACAGATTGGGATGGCCAAGGATGCATTCCAGAAGCTGAGCAGAGTACTGCAAAACAAGAGGATTTCTATGGTGACAAAGAAAAGAGTACTGAGCTGCTACGTGACATCTATCCTCCTATATGGCAGCGAATGTTGGACGGTCTCCAAAGATGAAGAAGAATCTCGAGGCAGCGGAAACGTGGTTCTATGATGCGAAAGAATATCAAGAAGCGAGCGTGTGGGCAAGGATGAAGTCTTGGAAAGGACGCAAACAGGAAGAAAGCTTATATTTAACATAAGGAAGAGGCAGATGAAATTTCTGGGACAAAGAAGAAAGGAGGGCATGGAGAATCTAATACTCACAGGTTGAATAAAGGGAAAAAGAGACAAGGAAAGCAACGCATGACATACCTAGTGGGCTTAATCAAGTGGCTGGCAGAATGTGATCTGGGGGAGTTGGCAGAGACACGAAACTTATTGAGAGCCACAAGGGATAGAGGGAAGTGGAGTGCCATGATCGCCTACGCGCTGCAAGGACATGGCACATTAAAAGAAAGAAAGTAAAGGATAGTTAAAAAAATTATATAAAAAAGATGATTACGTTGTATTTGTCATGTAATTTTAATACAATTATCTCTTCCTTAGATAAATTTCTCAAACATCAGATTCATAAAAACACCCACCGTGTTAAAAATGCTTTTTTGTGATATTTTAAACTAAAAGTAAGTAATATTTGTCGCAATTCAGATTAATTAAACTATAAATCAGTTAATTAAATTAATTAAACTATAAATCAGTTAATTTTTATCAAATAATGTTTCAGAAAAGTATATTTTATTTTTGAAAAATTTTTAATAAAAGGAATTATGTTGTGTTGGCAGATTTGTCAATATGGACGATTTTAGCGATTTTATTGATAATCAAGAAAAAATAATTCCAACCAATTTAAATTCGGTTTGAAATACAGCAAATTATTTTGCATATTGGAAATATTAAATTTAATCTTTTAGTTTGTAATTAAAACTAAAATAAAAGCTTCAAGAAAAGATTTCGGCAAACATGGGCCTTCGTGCCCGTAAAAATGGTGTTTCAAAATTGACACCGCTATTATTTTCTCTATATTCACTCCCTCGGCAATGTTTATTTACAAGATTATAAAAAAAAAAACACATATTTACCTTTTATAAAGATTTATCATTTACTATTCTATAAAAAAAATAAATGTGAAAAGAAATCTTTTTATTCAAAAATACAAAAAATCAAATTTCCAATCATCTTTTTTTTTTAAACAGCAAACACTGTCAAGAGGATGAGGGTAGGTAAAATTGGCAAAATTAGTTGATGTTTTAAAGCTTATTGCATTGTAGCATTGTGTTTGTAATTTTAAAATTTTTTTGAAAACCACTACTATTACTGCTGCTGCTGATGATTGCACATGACAAAACACCTACAGACATTGTAGCTCTTTCTCCATCCGTACCCATCCATGTTGTTCGAACTCCAAAGTCTCTTACTCTTTGCACAAATTCTTCAGCGTGTCGGTGCTGCTGGCTGACTACACATCAAAAAGTCCGAAAAAAGTAAAAATCATTTTGTTCTGGGATGTAGACTCTTCCCTCTAAAGAATAGTCAATTTAACCTTTCCAATGACCATTCAGTAGACATTGGTGTGGTCTCTTTTGGCTAGTAAGCTGTTCTTTAGGCCAACTTGTTCCCTTTTTGTGGACCCGCTCAATGAGAGACTGGGAGGTTTTTGTCGGCATCACGATCCCATTTATATATAATCGAAACGGATAATTTTAGCAATTTCTGTAGTATAGAATCTTTTCTCTTGAAACGTTCTACGGATATCTTCGCAATTTGCGAAACTAATTTAAATTCTTCTATTGCTACAAATGAATTCTCTGTTCTAGGCTATCTTTCTCTTTGTCGAAAAGATTCTAGGATATATATGAATGTGTTTAGTTCAGGAAAACTTCTAATTAACTCTCGAGTTACCAGATGATGCTTTCATGAGCTTTCGACTTTCGACTTTCGTTATTGCAATTATCGCTCTCTTTCTTCTCCGGACTGAAACATATTAGATAAAATCTCTGACAATATAGAAAATGCTCTATCTCTACATTCAACTACGAACATTTTTGTGTTTGGCGATTTTAATGCTCATCACGTCAAGTGGCTTAATCATTTTAATGTTACCGACATTGCCATTATTGAGACTTTCAATTTTTCCGTTGCTCAGTCAAATAGTGAATTTCTTTACTCGTTTCCCTAAGTTTGATCAACATTTTTCTTTACTTGATTTGTTCCTTACCGCCTTTCCTAGCTTTCGTCGAGTATCGCAACTCTGCCCTCTTGGCAATTCAGATCACGATGTAGTATCTGTTGATATTACTTTTGAGTCGTCTATTAGACAAGACTTCTTTTTGTTACCAGCATACTGATTGGGATTCATTTCATCACTTTCTTCGAGACGCTCCGTGGATTGATATTCTTAACCTTCCTATTGAGAATTGTGCCACGGAGGTTTCTTCTTCAGTCAAAGCCAAAGCTTTTGAATTTTCTATGAAATACCAGATGGAAACACAATCTTCTCTTTAGTTCACACCATCCTGTTCAGCCGCTATAGCCCACGGAAATCACATTTTTAGGCTGTACCAGCATGACAGTTCCGAACACAAACGTTTCTTCTTTGCTTGCTTGTATAGCCTCTAACAAGTTTGGCTCTCGTGACTACTGGTGTCTCTGTAATAGCGTGTTAAATATGAGTAAGTCTTAAATAAAACTTATTACTTCTCGCTTCACGCAGTTGGATGTGTTAACATCTTCTGTTAATAAAACAGAAATGTTTTGTTGGTAAATTCTCTTTAAATTCTACTCTTGACTCATTTGGAGTATCTTTCCCTGACTTGTCACTTAGAACTGAGTCTATTTATGGCCGTGTTGCTGTGTCGCTCTTACTTTGGACCGCGTCCGCTAGTCCGTCTCCGGTGAGCCAATCCTGCGTTCCCACGTTGTTTTTGTGTTTCGGTATTAACAGGAATATTGGTTAAGAACTGTCGAACTTGACTTCTGTCTGTCGTGGATATGCTTGCGAAAGACTAAAGTCACTGGTAAACTTAATTAACTCCAACAACACTCATTAACAAGTGTAAAAAAAATTATTTATGGCACTGTGGTTAATATCATGAATAAATAACAAAATGGGACTTGAAGAAGTTTCCTCGTATGAGGAATTCTTAAGCTGTGAGGAAGCTCGGGCGGTTACTTTTCATATCTCGAAGGCATTTGATAGGGTTTCGCACGCTGTTCTTCTTCACAAGTTGAAAGGTTATGGTATTCCTGGAGGAAATTTTTAACTGATTTAGTCTTTCTTAACAAATCGCGAAATGAAAGTTGTCTTGTTTAGATCTTTTTACATTAATGCAAATGTCCACCAGAGTTCTATCCTGGAACTTACGTTGTTCGTAATTTTCATCAACGACCTTGCTAATGCCATCAGTTTTCAACTCTGTATCTATATTGATGACACAACTATTTACTCCTGTCTTAATAGTAAGTCCGATAATTTCGATATGGTCAAATTCGCAGCTGATCTCAAAAATGACAGTCTGTTGTTAACTGGGACAAAGAATTGCTAATTCGAAAACGAAACTGTTCTTTTTTAATCGTCAGAGAGAACGCTTTCTGCCTTCCATTAACATGGCTGATGCTAATCCCCAGGAGAGTGATTCATTGCGCTTTCTCCGACTAACGTTTTTTCTGTTGACTTGAAATGGAAACATTATATTGAATCAATTGTTAAGTCTGATGCTAAGAAACTTGGTTCCCTGTGTTGTGCTGTACAATTGTTCTCGATAGAATCTATCTTACATACTTATAAGTCTACTATTCGTATATGCTTTGAATATGGCTGTCACATATGTTCTGGTGCTTATTTTAAGTATTAAGAGATTCTTGATAAGATACAAAGAAGAATCTGTAATGTTATTGGTCCTTATCTGGCATTTCGACTTCAGTTACTTTTCTACCACCGTAACATAACTTCTATATGTCTTTTCTATAAATACTTCAATAGTAATTGTTCTGATGACCTTTCCTCTGTGGTACCTTGACTTTATGAATTTAAGTGCAGTACTAGATTGGCGGCAAGGTATCATAATTTTACAGTTAAAATGGCGAGATGTAACTGTAAGTCCTATGCTAACATTTTTTCCCTCGTACTTCTTACTCGTGGAACTATCTTCCGGCTTTTTCCTTTCGGTCAAATTTGATCTTCAAAATTTTAAATGCAATATCAATCGTTATCTTCAGTCTTCTTAATTCATGTTGTTTTATTATTCTCTCTTCTTTTGAATAGTGTTTTATTCATATTTTCTTACTCAATAATCCTTTTCGACTCAATGACTTTATTGTATTGCTTGGGATGAAATGATAAAAAAAGGGATTGGAATGCCGTCCTGGATCCCGATTTAGACAGAGGGAGTGTTAAAGTACAAACATTCCTTCGTAAAAAAAAAAAAAAAAAAAAAAAATTGAATTTATCGCCAAATTTGATTTGGTCGATAAATTCCGAAATGAACATCAGGTAGAGTGGTGACTGAGCTAGATCGACTGAGTTTTTTGCTAGAAGAGTTGGCTAATTGTCTATTTTTCCATATCATAGTTTATTCGGACCATAGGCTTGATCAGTCTTTAAATTTAGATCAGCCCATATGTATGATGATATTAAATACATCGCCGGATGCGAAGGATTTTTGCACCAGCTGATGCTAACTATAAAGCGGGATTGGGGGAGGGGATAAGTGGTGATGTTACCGCAAAAGTACCATTTAGGTTTTTTTGATGCTGATAATAATTACCGACACAGATTAGAGGCATAAACAAAGCCAGAGTTGGTATAGTTGTAAAATCGGGAGATGTAAGTGAAGTCGTAATAGCTAAACAAAGTTAGCCTACTTGTTTATCAAGAAGAACGAACAAGACTGTAATAGTGTTAGATTAAAGTATGTCTGCCTAGACGATAAACATGGCCGCATAATGGTGTGAAAAAGAACTCCAGAATACCTCCGATCGGCATATCACCATATGGACGGCGTTTGATTACAAATAAAAGCATCCGTGAGGATATTCGTGATTATTCAAGAAGTTTTTTTTTTTTATCAATCATTTCGTCTCAGTTAGACGCATATTTAGTCGACTTCCCTCGTTTCGATGCGACCAAATCAGCTAGATATGAAATCTGGGAAGCCTCAAAAAATCTCAGGAATAGGTGGCTTGCTTTACAAAGTCTTTTTGATGATATCACCCAAGTTGCAAGGGGTATAGTAAAGTTGTTTAGCAAAGAAAAATAGGATTGGAACAGGATTAATAATTTTCGGTCATTAACTATGTTGTACACACGCGGGATCGTCTGATAGCCGCTGAACGGACTTTTCTTATGCAGCCTAGGACGATCCAAGATAAGTTGCATTTGGTTCGTATGATCATAGAGAAAGTCTGGTTTCGTCCAGAACTCGAATTGGAAAAGGATTTGTCGAAGAAGTTCGAGGCTGCAGTTAATCTGCAGCAGCGAATAAATCTTTCCTTAAAGGGGAGGGTAACAGTGTACGTTTCGCACAATTAACCAATCATCGGTACTTCCGCTCCACTAGTGACGGCCTTGTTTCGACTCCTCTGAGGTCACAGTGTTCTTGTGGCCGCGCGATCTGCTGCCACCATCCTTCCGAGAGTGGTTTGGTGATCCCGAATATTGAGACCCCCCGGCATAGTTTGCAGTTAACTTTCCTATTCTGGATGTGTAAATAAACAATGATAACGGGCGATTCTGGAAGGATGATGCAAGGAAAGCCTTTCCAGCTTTGAGAAGCGTCCACACGGATAGAGGAGACGTCCGGCGTTTGCCCGGAAAAAAGTACCTCCTTCTATCGCGAATGTCAACATGTTCTGAGAGATTTCTTTCGAGTGAAGACTGTGACACCCGAGCAGTGTCGAGAAAGACATTATATCGTGTCACTAGTACGAGACTTATATCTCGATGTGCACGGCATGACGAAGGGGAAGTATCCCTCATTGTGGCCTTTGGCCCATGGGTTGAAATGCCACACTTAATGACCAGGCATCATCACCTTAGGTTTTGTTTTAGTTTTTATAGTAGCTAAGCAATGTAGAGCCATTTTGCCCTTTTATTTATTTTAGGACCATTCAGTTTTTTACTTTCATTCCCTCTTAAATGACAAAGGATAAAGTTCTCTGGTAATGTGGGAATGTTTCTTTTACTTTTCTTTTCTTTTTTTTTTTATTTTTGTTTTTTACATTTTCCTACATTTTATTTACAGGGAAACAAAACCGATGAGGTTATATATACAATTTTATTATTGGTGGAAATAAGCAAAAGTAACGGGAAAGGTTAGTAGAGAACATTCCCAGTCCACGATATGGAAGAGTGACCAATGTATTCTGAAATCAGAATCAAGAGGCGCAATTGCTAATAGATGAGGGTCAAAAATTAGGGAATTGGAATAAAAAATGACTGGTCCTTACAAGCTAAGAATACAGTTGGGTCTAACCTAGCTAAGGGAGGGTCCCGAACAGAATGCCACCAGTGACAATAGGTATCTAAAAAAAAGAAAATCAAACTGTGTTGCGAGTTTGGTTCGTGTGAAAGGGACTACCTTTCACGTGAACCAACCTTACTGCATGTACCCATCTTTTGCTGGAATCGTCCAGAACCAATTTCTTTCTATCAGTTCTGGTCTTCATCCTAAGATTATGTTCAAAGAATCGTATCAGATCCTGGTGAGAAAAGTATTCATTTGGAGAAATTCCCCCCTGACGCGTTACTCTTACCACCATACTGGCCACGACTGCAGCGTGAGAAACACCACCCGTTTCACCCAAGACATCATTGAACACTAAATGATCGGGCTCGTTGCAAGCTGTTAGCTCGCTGACATAGCAGATGTCGTGCTCGGCTGTTTTCTTTGTACCACTGACACGCTGGTGACAATTAGGCATGTCTGCCAAGCCTACTCTGATGTTCTTGTCAGTGAGAGGCAGAGCATTCAGAGCCAATAGCCAGGTGAGCGAAAACTCAGTTACTGGGGTAATCTACACCCACCCCAAGACTAGAAAGAGCGCAGCCTGCCCACCAACAAGCCAAGCATTTCAATAAGCAGATCCGTAGCTCTTCCCGCCACTAATCTCCGTTACAATATGTTTATGGGTCGTAAAAGTCAACCAAGGCCTGACGACACTCCTTGAGGTATCGCTTCTCGTATCTGGGCCTACTATGTCACTCGACTCCCTGTTGAAAAGGATTAGAGGCTAGTAAATATGACCCTAACACTCCTCCCCAAAGCAGTCTCTTCTGTCAACGATTGATGTAGGCTAACCAACTTCGAGGGGTGTATTTAACTCGCTAAGTGTGGCATTAGTAGTCCCCCACCCCATGACACGGACGCTGCCTACTCTGCACAAGAGAGAGAGAGAGAGAGAGAGAGAGAAGAGCAAGCGTTCGAACCTAGATAATTTCCTTCCAATTAAAATTAAAGTATTTTGAAATAATGTACTCGGTGAGTTTAATAGTGATCACCCCCTACAGACATCTATACCAATTTTGCAAAAGCCATCATACGTATAAAGGCCCAGAGTTATGTGAAATTGCTTTTATTCCATGAACTTGTAGTAATTTTTCAAGGTTTTTGTCGTATCTTTCATTCACGTTAGTTTTGCTAAATGGCAGAAATTATCAGACTTGAAAAAGGCAAACATTATGGTTGAAAAGAATACGTTGAGTTGATAAAGTATTACAAGTTGTTTCCCCATAATTCAACTTGAACACGAATTCTCTAAAAATGCTTTAAGTCTTAAAACGAGGATAAAACGTTGCGTCAAAACCAAACCAGTCACCCTTTTCAAAGAAATGGGTAAGAAAAACTTTTCATGAAACAAAACACAATCTCTTCAAATTTTTTCGGTGTATAATTTCTGTGTTTTGATCACTTATGGGCCGTCCACTTATTTAATTATAGTTAGCAGCAGATTCGGGACAAAACCACCTTTGTTAAAACAAGACAAAATCCCTAGTCTTCAATTCCACGAGGTTTGTTTCCTGTATCGGAGTAATCCTTAAAAACGTTCAGTTATCGTGATATTCTGTGACAATATGCCTTTAAGACATAATGTTTTTACAATTGGTTGCATTCTGAGTAAACCGTCAAGAACAAAAGTCCTAACCGGAATAGGTGATATATCCACCAAGAAATCAATCCATGATTGTGCCTATATATATATATATATATATATATATATATATATATATATAATTTTTTTTTTTTTTTTCAGTCTTGTATAATGAACATGACATCTTGAATGGCGGTATTGATGAAATATAAGTAAGAATTTTTCATATTTGTATTGGATTTTATATTTTGTGGATTGGTTTTACATTCCAACTGATGGAATGGTCAAATTGTCCGAAATTTATTACATTTTCTAAGAGAAATACTGTCGATCTCTAGATTATTTATATAGTTCCATAAAAACCTGTCTGTGCAATTAGAATTAATTCTTCTGGTGTATATAACATTAAATTCATTTCCAAATCTGACTGCGCCATTTGAATTGCTGAATCATTAGCACATTTGAGAATAGACGGAAGCGTTTAAAACTATAGATTTAGCAAATTGCCTGAAATACTTACCGTCCTGGGCATGACGATAAACTACATCCGCGTCTTGGGTAAGACGATAAACTACGCCCAACAGCAAGGCCTCTAATCAGGTTTTGAGGAGCGTGGAACCACCACTTAATTGCTGGTGTTCCCAGGTCCACCCTGACCCGGGGTGGTAGCACCTGTTATGGTCCTAGCTATGGGTAAATAGTTACCCCCCTCCAAAAACAAGGTCAAAACACTATGAAAATGTAAAAATAGGTTTTAATATCGAAAATTTTGTAAAAAAAATTCTTACCACCAATACATTTTTGAAAAAAAAATATCAGCAATAAAAATCTTGTAGGCATTAAATAACTGAAGTTATGTCGTAAACCAAACTGAAATAATTAGAGGTTCTGAAATCACTGGGAGACTCAAACTGGTTTCTGAAGAAAACCATTAATACAATACATAAACAGATTGAAAATAACTGACTTGAATTTTTTTTTTCTCTGCCAACCACGCGTCCCCCACAAATACTAAGTCGGAAACTTTGAATTAAAATTAAATGTTAGCCAGAATATTTTTTACGATTTGTTCTATGTTAGAAAATCGGTCTGCGTTGATCACACTTTTTTCTTTTGGGCTGCATAAAAGCAATGTCAAGACGACGTCTTACGAAAAATTAGTTTTCATAATTCTATAGATGAGGACAACGTCTTGCAACATTTAAGTGACGTAAATTTCGTATCCAGTTTGAAAGAATCGTACGAACAAAACTTTATAGACTAATTATCTTTTGTCTATTAACGATCCTCACTACAGAACTTAAATCATTTAGGACTTGAACGAAATATTCGCTTTCATGTCTAACGAACCGGATATAAGAGAAACCCGGATATAAGAGATTTTATCTGGTCCCAAATTAGAGCCATACTTACCTAAACAAAATAGGCAAAACCCGGATATAAGATAAACCCGGATATAAGAGACTTCTTCTCCGGTCCCGACAACTCTCTTATATCCAGGTTACTCTGTATCACTGAAAAACAGGTCTTTGTAATAAAAAATAACTATTCTAATCGGCGATTTCAGTTGCCTTTATCTCCCCCCTTTATTCCTAATAACTTAAGAATATTTTTTTGTCTCGGTCAAGAATAATTGTTTACCTCCGCTAATTCCTGAAGACACTAGTCTAGTTTCATCATGGCGTTATATTTCAAACGGGTTTGAAACTTGAATATAAAATCTAAATTCCACTCCTCGATGCTAATATCCTTTATTGTGAATGGACTTGTGGCAATAGGGTTAGTTTTCAGCTGTATAACTCTGGTGTTAAATAAAGTGATAGATTAATTTATAGAAACTGTCTAAAGTCTGGTCCTATTAATTTTAAATCTGATATATTAGGTTGGTGCGAAAATAATGACGTAATGATGTCGTTTTTTGACGTATTTTTTAACGTCAAAAAACGACATTATCACGTCATTATTTTTGCATCAACCTAATATTTATTTCCCTCCCTGATTTAAGTCCATGCAGGATAAATTCTAAATCCGATACGTTTGCGTATGTCTATAGTGTTTAATTTGGAGTAAATTTCAGTGGCCTTCTCTGGAGAGCTGTTTTAAACAGGTTATCTAGCATCTTTGAACAATGATCTTTTATTGGATTCAGCCAAGGACACTTATATTCAGTCGGAAAATCTCTTATTTACAAAAGGGCAATAATGACCTTCATTAACTAATGAAATTATCTGCTACTGTTCGATGATATTGGATTCTCTAATTTGTTTACTTAGATTTGACACTAAACCTGGAGTCAAAATTTAGCAATGCTCTCTGAGAACTGTCAATTGAGTTACCAGAAAGATGTGTTCGCTGTTTTCGGCTCTCTGATTCGAATATCTAGTTATATTCCGCCCCCCCACACACACACACACACGCACAAAAACTCTTATTCCATGTTCAATAAAATTGATATTTTCAAGGCTCTTTTGGGATTACTCGTGAAAAGTTTCCAGCTTAAAAAAAAAAAAAAAAAAAATGACACTATTGTCGGTCAATTCTTGGAATATCTAAATGATCGTGAAACCAGCAAATTGCTTAAAGTGATTTAAGGAGTTCACTGGAATGCTTTCACATACATTTTGGAGCAATTAAGTACGTCAATGTACCGTTCTTCTGCGTTAATTCTCCAACATTTACTGCATTTTAAATAATTAAATGTTATTACAGATACTGATCTAGTCTAGTACAAGAATACGATGGTTGAGGAAATCGCATCAATATTACTATCACTTGATAACTGACTTCGATGCAAGTATTAAGCTTATGCTTTGTCTGGCACAAGACATTCTAGTTTACCCAATTTGTACTTAGTTTTAAAATATCCATCCGCCAAGCATCACTAACGTAAAATCTATTTCGAAATAGTCAAATATTTTCATCTATTGATATTTTCTGGTGTAGCTTTCACTCATAATTTTTTCCTGCAAATACTCCTTGAACAGAGTTTGGCACTGATATAGTAAGTGCATTCCTTGAGGATCCAGTTGACAGTAATAAATAAAAACTTAACCATATCTCTGCAATAAATGCCCTCCATGTTAACATTTTAAATGTTAACTTTTAGAACTTCAAACAATTCTGAACTTTTAAGATGATTGCGTTTTTATTTTAACTTAGTTTCTGGGTCTATGCTAGTTTTAGCCAAAATACCCTGGCACATCTTAAACTTATCTTTTGATAAAAGCAACAAAGATGAAAACCCAAACTACTTAATCTCGGGTTAAACTCTTCTCTCCTGAACCCTTGGTTTAAAGGATATAGAACTCCAATTCTTACGCTACCGTAAAATTTCGCTTACGCAGAATTGATGTGAGTAGTCATTGCATCAATCGTGGAAAACCTTCGTACGCGAAGTCGTAAAGATTGATCCGAAACTAATCACTTAGTTTTCTACAAAAGAGTAGCATACCACCTTTGAAATGTACTTTCTTCAACGGATGGTCAATAGTTGCAACGTCGAATTCTCTTCTGAAATTTCCTTCAACAGCGACTTTAGCCTGGAGTAGGAGAAGCTAGAAATCATATGGAGGTAAATCTGGTCTCGTGTCAGGAGAGGAAGCTCACAAACTTGTGTAGTGAGACCTTTTAGCAAAAATTTCTGCACTAAACGTGAAAAATGGGCAGTCAAAATATTAAAAATTAGATTAAAAGCCTCCCTATCAGGCGACATTTATGCTAGCTCTCGGAGAGGGCTCTTGATTGGGCCTTCGGCCTAACAATGACACTTCATGAATTGAGAACATACTAAATTTTATTAAACTTGAACAATATTTTTCAACAATTAAATTTTCATCAAAACAGTGATACAATTTGTCTATTTGGAAATTATTGAAAAGCTGCACAATAAACATTTTAAGTTTTCCCATTCGGGGTCACTAAAATTAGTTCGTTTCAATTCCCAACACATGAACAACCAACATAGAGCTGTCCGTGAGAAAAACAGAGTTCCATTAGATGAAGTCCAATTGTACTTGGGACTTATTGATTGACATTTCACAGCTCACTCTCACTGGAAACTGAAGTCTTTTGAACTCAAAAGGAAGATCTGGAAGAATTAAGGGGATTCTTGAAATTAAAACTTCCCCCTTTCCTGGACTAGTAAGGATCTCTGCTCCCAAGGGATAAGGAAGCACCTTCTTGACGATTAACTTTGTTATATTACAAAGCTTTGGAGGATCCAGATTTCTCAAGAGCATAACTGGCACATTTTCTTTTAGTTCCAGATTGTGTGATGGCATTCCAGGAAGATTCAAAGAGTTCAGGAACTCTTTTGGATAACTCGCTGCCTTCTCTTGTTCAACCACAGTGCCAATGGAAAAGTACATCATGCTTTTTTCTAGAATTACTCGGAGAATTTTCCAGTTTAATTCTTGGGGGCTAATATGGCCGTCTCACAAGTCTGAATTCATGAAATGGTGTTTAATGTTTGGATAAAAATGGTTAATCAAGTCTTGGATATCTGAGACTGAAACTCTACAACCATTTAGGACTGAAATATCTCCATTTTGATGGTCCTATTGCCCAGCTGCAACAGCAAAGCAGCAATTTTTCCTACTTCAAGGTAACCTGTGATTCTAACTCTCATGTTTGTTTTCAAGAATAATTCTTTGAACATGGCTCCAGATGTAAGAATTTTTCAGGCAAGCATTGATTTCCTCAGCTGGAGTTCCTCTTGCAATGACTGGTAATGTTTGTCTAAAATCACCAGAGTGATACCTCCTCCCATGATTTGTGAATTCTGTCTAATGTCTTTGAGTGTTTCGTCCAGGGCCTCAAATGCTTAACTTGTGTGCCTTGGTACATTCTCCCCAGACAATGAAGCTTGTCTCCTTCAGTAGCTTAGCCAAGTTGATTCCTCTTTTGATGTTGCAAATAGGGATTTCATTGTAGTTCAAATCCACTGGAAGTTCGAAGATGTTGTACACCCTCCAGGCAAGAGAGTATCAGCAATTTCAGATGATGCTACTACTAGAACTACTTTTCTTTGGAGTCTCACTGCAGATAAAAGAAAGTTTTGCCAGTACCTCCAGGTGCATCCAAGAAGAAAATCCCTCCATTGTTGTTGCTGATGTCATCAAGGTTCTTCTGATAAATTTGTTGTTCTTCGTTCAACAAGGGGTCATTGTTTTGGACACGTTGCCACAGTTCTTCCAAGTTGTATCCTGTTTCGCTCAAAATTTCACTGATTTGTCCAGTTTCTCTTTGGGGATTTGGCAGACCAAAATTGCCGAAATCTCTTTGAGCAAATTTATCACTTTATTTTCAATTTCACAAAGAGCTAAATTTAGTCTGAGGATTCGACTTCAATCCTGGATGAGCAAATTTCATTTGAAGAAGAGATATTTAAAAGTTGGAGCTGGGTCCCTTTAATTGAAAAAGTGTTACACACACACAGACATTTTCGCATAGATGACCGAATACTTTGCAAACAGTCTACGTAATCCTTCCATTTCCTTTACAATCTGCACACATTCAACATTTTTTAATGGTCGAATTATGGAAAGCATTCCTAAACGTGGTACGCTTGCAATGGATTCCAGGCCCGCAAACTTTGGAGATTCCACGGATGAGGTGTCAAGTTTCAAGCAAAACCTGATGCCTAAATGCGCTATAAATGCAATAGCCACATAACACATCTAATTCGGTGATATCTGCTGACTGAGTAACTCTACGAGAGAGTATGTTCATGCATGCGCATTAAAGTACCCAAGTTACAGTCACGCAATTGGTTCGAGATATTGTCTGTAGCGGAGCTGCACGGACAAGTTTCCAAAAAAATACAACTATTCCTCGCTTAAGGATTTACTGGCCTAACTTTATAAAATCTCAAAATATTTTTTCATCTAGCCAGTCGGTATTATACTTTGTACAAAAACTTTGGTCATGAGCTATATACTGATTTGTTGTTTTATTCTTCAAAATGGATCAAAATGAATAAGACTCGTACTGTGTTTACAGTATGCAAATCGAAGTAATGTACAGAAAATTAATTGTTGGCTCATATTATGTTCATATTGTGGTGGAAAGATCTTGATCTAGCTAGATGGGCAATAGATTAACTGAACAATATCTCGCTAATAGCCGTAAGTAAATACAAGCAAACACTGAAGCTTTATTCATTGTACGTTATGGAATATGAAGATATTTCAGAATTGCGTTTTTGTGATTTTACTAGAAATGGAAGAAAAATGTCTTTATTTTATTTATTTTTTTTTTTTGTCTTTTTTTTCCATTGGAACAAAACCAAAAATAATTTCGGTAATATTTTTAATAACTTTTCTTTTAAACGGAAAATAAAATTAAACTGAATTTTAAGATATTACTTTTAAAACCCAAAATTGAAATGTTCTATTCGATATTTTTTACTTTAAAGGCGAAAAAGAACATCTTAAATTGTAAGTGAAGATGAAAATTCAGAAAGAAAAAGCAAAGATAAATTATCACAATAACTTATTTTATTTTATAAATAAGTGAAATCTTTTTGGAATTCTTCTTCAGTTTCATTATGTAATGAAGCAAGCAGTCTTGTAGGGTGCGGAGGGATAGTTAAAATGTTTCAATATTGGCTATATGAAGCCCACATACTTTTATTATGACCAATGTATTTGCCGTAGTTTTGTCTAGTTAATTAGACATACACACCTTTTGCAAGTGTGTGAACAGATGTAGAGAAGTACATCAAATAAACATTCTGACAATCAGAAAAAGTTGCCTTTAACAGCATTCAGTATTTACATTATTAAATATGCAATTTTTTTTTTTTTTTTTTTTTTTTTTACGAAATAAATTTTTGAACTTTTATGCATTTTATCGTTTTTCTTCTTTCTACTTATATTTTTCTTTTTACAATTTTTCTTATCCAAAACGTAATTTCACGGCTCCTTTTTCCAAATATGGTCCCCAGTAAAGTTGTCGTGAATATGAAATGATCAATTTCTCTGTAAGTATTCCACCAATGTACCACATAGGCGCATATTCCATTGTGATGAGACCCATGATATTTCCTTTAAACATAGAATAATCCCAAGGACAAGCGTCAAAAAGACTAAGCAAATATCCCGAACTAAATTCCCAAAGGAAAATCCACATCATATAGGCAAATGCTCTCACCACTAAAGGGACGTTGTCTCTCATTGTGAAATACATTCTTTCAAGCACTAACATGGAAATACCGTAGATAAACAAACACCAAATACTGGTGATTCCTTGAAGTTTATGGTTGACACTGAACACCACATCCCAGACGGCAGTGTACGTCACTTCAGCCACATAGCCATGAATGGCGTAAATGTAGAATCTTTGTGCGAACGACAATGGGACGAGTTTTAAATGTTCAGAAATCGGAGGCCGTTTCATGTTTGATTCTGAAAAGAACGAAAAACAAAGTCAGCCATTTTAAATTAATTTCACAACATTAAGTGAACTTGTGGAAACGTTTTTGACAATTTCTACTGGATGTACATGCATTTTAAAATGTCTTTTTTTTTTTTAAATCCTAATTTCTTTGACAAATTCATTAATTCAATTTTCTTTAGCTTAAAAGATTTACATTATACAATAATTAAAAGTATGTATTCTCTTCCAAGTTTGAGATGGAGTTGTTTGTTTACCGAGCGAGACACCCATCACATTTTATCATTTGAGAAAAACATTTATTAGTTTGAAAGATTTCAAATATTTACATTTTGTAATATTTCTCTGTCTTCTGACTTTTTCATTTTCAAAGCATAATTCTAATCATGAAAAGATTTGTCATTTCACTTTGTATATAACGCGTCACATCTAAATTAATTAATGCTAATGATTTTCAATAAGAACTGATAATAAAAAATGCCTCAGATCCCATTCCAAATACGATTTCCACCTTCGGAAAGTACAAAATGTTTTTCATAGCCTCTGAACTTAAATAAGTGTGTATTTCCAAGTGCTACAGATCGGTGTTTTCACTCGAGTAAAAACCAGGTTTTTGAATGCTGATTACAAGACAAGCTGCCTTTCCCTAATTAAAAGATAGGCGTAATTCAATCTTTCTGCTCTAATTTCCCTTGTTATACTAAGCTCACCTATCAATAATAACTTCAAATCTTGAACTTTCAATTTCAATTCTCTACACTCAAATCATCCAAGCATTCTTATTCACACTTTAAAAATTCTACAAAATTTCAAAGTTGAAACCTGGCTATCAACACGTCCCTGATTTAAATAAATAAAATTAAAAAAACTTCCATCTTTCTAGTGTTCAAATCCGTTTTTCGAAACTACAGTTTGTTTGATACTTGACTGATCTAAACAGCCTTGTACATTAAGGCCAGAATTTTAGAGTATTCGATGAGAGAATGTAAGGATAATTAGGAGATCTTACGTATTACTGCATTACGATTAAATATGCATATTAGTATAAATAGGAAATCTATAACCCGAAAGTTTTAAGTCCTTTTTTAAGATGATAAACTTCAAACTAACTCGTGGGGAAAACCCTAGGCACCGATGTACATTTGTAAATCCAAAAACTGTAAACTCTCTACATACAATCTACATTCAAAACCTGTTATTGTTAATGTCCCTATAAGCCACAAGCCAGCAACATTCACCGATTTGAATGTTTTGCCGTAAAGACCATTTAGCTTTTCACACAACATTAGTCTTTATTACAAGAAAATAAATTAATAGACGTAAATCCGATAAAACAGCTAAAGCTTTTCAGAAAATAGTAAACATGTTCAGTTCAGCTGTTGATTTGGCTTTACTTATTTTTTTATTTATTTATTTTATTTTTTTGATCGGCTTATATACAAACAAATATCCTTCTCTACCCACTTTCACCAGATTAAACGCCATATTTAAATGGTATAGACGAAGGACGATGATTGACAAGAATATAAAAAAAATTGAAATTTAAATCTCATCATTTGCGTTGTAAACAAGAAGTGTCTACTAAAATAATATTATCTGAATTCGCTTAATTTTGCAGTACAATTTTTTAAAAAAAAAGCTCATAGTTTTTAATACAAAAATAACATAGATTTTAATGTCAAAATACCAACAGTATCGGGCGCTGAGTGAGGATCAAACTCACTATAATATTATTCTATTAAGGCGCAAGACTAGCTCGTTAACCATCACATAGAGCAGGATGCACTTACATTTCTGCAGCATAGAATGTAAACTTATTGACGAGTTTCCCCACTCTATTCTACAGTTTAACCCGGATATAAGAGACCTTGATATAAGAGAAACCCGGATATAAGAGAGATTGTCTCTGGTCCCAAATTAGAGCCATACTTACCAAAACAAAATAGACCAAAACCGGATATAAGAGAAACCCGGATATAAGAGACTTCTCCGGTCCCGACAACTCTCTTATATCCGGGTTACACTGTACTTTCCTTTGAAAAAAAAAACGAATCCCAAATTAATATTGTTGGGCATTATATTCACAAACAATGTGTTAGTTCCTTCAACGAAGACAAGTCCTCAGGTGTTCTATCGTCAAACATCTTAACGACATAGAAGAGTCATACTGAATAATCTTATTTTATAAATAATTCGAAGCAAGGGTTAGGGTTACTCTTGTAAGTTATGACAGAGGAAAACCAATGTTATTTAAAATTGCACTTATAACCTACTAGCTTAAAAGCCGCCCGAAAGGGTGGCAATTAAACTAACTCCCGCGGAGGGCTCTTGATTGGGCCTTCATCACAATCGGTAAGGATGAGTAGGTGCGATATGCAACAATAGACTACAGAAGAACTCAAAATTGATCGCTGCATTTAAGTATTGCATTAATATTTAAGCTTACTTTTTAAGTTCATCGATAATTTCATTTAAAGACCATTTGACGTACGTAGGTCTTTACTTTCCGTAAAAACAATTATTTTTTATTTCATGGGTGATTTTCGCTAGATTTCTCAATTAATTTCGATTATCTACAAATTTATTTCCAAGTTATAAAAAATTCGTCGCAAAAAATCATGTAAAAAAAAACTGCCGAAATCAATCGCAGTAATGAAAACTTAGAAATCCCAAATTTCAGGATTACGGGTCCGGATCCTGCCCGGAATGTTTTTAATTTGCTCACGGAATCAGCTTGATCCCAAATGGTATGATATGTTGGGCTACGACCTCTAGGAATAAAATTGAAAAAGTGAGACACAGTGATATTGGCATTTATGATATAGAAGGAGATGAGCTATTGAGAGTTGTATTACATTGAAAAAAGTGTGACACATTGACATTAGCATTTATTATTATAGATAGAAACACTTGCTGGCGAATTAATCTATCATAGATTAATTCATCAGCAAGTGTTTCCATAAGTTATAAATGCAATCTTAAGGTAATCAATTGAATGCTCGATACGTATCGACCATTCAATTGATTAATCGCTCTATTTATTGATTGTTAAATATAAATAGACAAGATATTTTAAATTAGAAATATCACAAAGTACGATTGTACGTATTAGATATCACCCATCCCCCACCCGCAAAAGTGCCTATAAACAAAAACCTCCCAGTTTTATATGAAGTATCTAGTAAACCAGAAGCCATAGTTTGCCAGTATTTGTACATCGCCTTATTCAAATTACTATCGTAAATATACCATCAAGTATAGTATTTAGTAGAAAATACTCGTAGAAACTATCTTCGATGCGCAGATGCAAAACAAAAACAGTAACCAGATTTTAGAAGAAACTTTTTAAGCACAAAATTTTAAATATTTCATGTATTTTAATAATGAAGTCGCTGATATATTTAACTCTGTCCAATTTCATTTTGCGTATTAAAGAAATAAAACTAATTATAGTGAATCATTATTTTTAGCTTCCTCCAAAGATTCACTAAAATTGCGCATAAAAAATGAAAAAATAGTTTTATCGTCAAAATTTTTATTAATCAGTGGAAAGACCAAAGGATTTTTTTTTATTATTATTAATTTATGTTTTTTAATCCTTTTCAGGGCCTTCAAAAATTTTGGTTAAAAATCTTGTTTTTCTGATGTCAACGATTGACCATAAATTAGTAGGAGAAATTTGAGCGTCTTTCTGTGGTGGAGATCACATTGATTTGGAATTTTTTGCAAAAATCAGATAATTGTCGAATGTTATTATTTTAGAAATGTTTCATTTTTTAAGAAAGTCTTTGTAAAAATAAGTATTTTATTTTTAATCTATTACCCCTCTTCATTTATTTAATTCTGTGAAATTTCGAGAAATTCATTTTTGTAGAGCTTAATGTTTATATGAGTTATAAGGACAAGTCACAGAGAATTTAAATCAAGTTATTTTTTATCAACTGTTACAGAAAATCAGCTCTCATAAAATAAAAAATGTAATAAGACTAAGACATTATTAGAAAAAATAATTGATTTTTTTTGGACACTAAAAACTTTGGATACTTTGGTTTTAAGAAAAAGTATTTTTTTCGATGAATAATACATTTTTAGAAGAATTGTTTTCATTTTTTTATTAGAATAATTTATACAATTTTAAATCTTTTAAAGTTACGTATTGATTTGTAGCAGCAGTTAGGTAATAGTGTTAAGTAAAAACTATATTTACTAATTTTAAATAAAAAACCTCAAAAAAAGATTATTTTTCTATTTTTAAAATGAATTTTAAACCATAGGTATCTTTTTTTTCTTTTCTTTTTTTTTTTAATATTCTTTGAAAATAGGTTATGAAAGATCATCAGATTCTAAAAATGCGCTTGGATATCTATTCTGGGAGCGTCTACTTGTCCTTTACACTGTGGGAACCCATCTGCATTTGTGCATAGGCAGGTGTCAGGTTATACCCACTGATATTTACTCATTTTTAGTCCAATGGGAAAGTGCCGCTCGGAAGATTGATCTCGGACATAAGGGCTCTCCTGGTTCTCATACAGTTTCCTTTTATGCATAGTTCTCTCTTCTCACTGTTAAAAGTATTCTTTATTTTTGCATCATCTCTGAGAGAAAAGGTTTATTTGGGAGAACATTTCTTTAAAAGTTATTGTACATGATTTAGAAGCGCTTTAAAACAAATATCGTTTAAAATCTGGACTTTTAGGAATAAACGATCGAAATATTCAATCAGTTGAGTTTTTCATTTTGAGATATTCTCTAAGCTTTCCGATTTATTGAAAGAACGAAAAATTCTATTCCATTTACTTTTGGCGTTAAACTAACAATGTTGCTTTCCAGATAATTACGCCAATCCCCAAAGTGGCTTTTATTGTGAGTTTTAGCCTTGACAGGAAGACGAACGCTAATTTCAGACAGAATTTTACTCACTTCCACTCACCGTGAAATCAGTGCCTGTTTTTTTGTTTTTGTTTTTGTTTTTTTGTTTATTTAATTAACGTTTCTGATCAAATAATCACTGTTTACAAAACAACCACTCTTTCATAAAATTATCCAAAAAAACATATTGCATATTTTAACTAAAATACTTTTTGATATTTTCAAATTTCAATCAGTTTCTTGGTAATAAAATCAGAGGGGGTCGAAATACTATTAACTTTTCAATGCATCCGTTTCAATTTTTGCATGGCAAATAGTAAATTAAATCTTATACATGTTTAATAAGGTTAGTCGGTATGGCTTCCAGGAATTCCAAATCTTTTTACCTCTAATTATTTTTGCACCCCTCACACACTTTGACGCAGCTGTTGACGTTTGAACAAATTATTTTTGTCTTCATGGAAAAATCTATTCAACAATCACTTGCTGAATTATTTTTTTTTAATTTTTAAACAACTTTCAATGTCTATTTCAAAGCCAACTATCCACTTCACTTCATTTGGGGGCTTGCTTTGTGGTTGAATCAGTTGCGTATGTGTTCAAACAGGTAAAAATTGGAATTTATAATGTTGATTGTCAAGGAAAACTAGCTTTTCCTACTTAGAATTTGTTTTTCCTCTCGTTTGACTTTGAGGCGTACTTAAATTCAAGTCAACATCAGTTGCGTCCATTCACAAAATTTCCTTTATTCTTAAAAACTTTCTTTACATTCTCTCTCTCTCCCTCTGAGGTGAAGCCTCTTAGCTTGTTGCCCGACAAGAATTCTGAAAACATAACTTGTAAGATTCATTTTTTTTTATATTTTAGTCGAGTGCAGAGCCCGCAAAGAAGGGTACCCAATGAGAATTAAAGTAGTTAAATTAGCGACTGCCCAGAAAGAATGCTTTCTTAATCATCGCGCTTCAACCGGCATTCTCTTGATTTTGATCGAAAATTATTTTCGTTAGTTTTTCTTTTTTAAATTTACCAATGTTATTTGCAAATGACAGCGTCCTTAATTTGTCACCAGAGGCAGAAATATTTTCTTTCGCAATCAATACACTTTGCCAAACATTAAAAGGAATACTGGGAAATGGACAATTCGTCAATATTTACATTTTGATGTGACTGATATTGCTCACTAGAACAAAATTGTGTTAAACCCTGATTCCTGTGTGTCTGTGACAAACGGGAAAAAGCAAACACTTCGAAAGGTGGATATTTTTTTTTTGAATGTTATTCAAGATCAAATGGTTTTTAGTGAAACTGTGACCCTTCCAAAGCTGAAAAGGTCAAATACGGCAATCTAAATTCATTTGTGTTAATATTCGGTGTCTGACATTTAATCGCAATTGTGCAGTAAGCGATGACACTGACTTAAGTGAGAATACTTCGCTTTTAATACGAGGCCCGATGCAAAATAACAATGCACCATTCAAAATTAGTTCCCATAAGGAAAAATAAAAATGCTTTTTTTTCTTTTCATGATCACAAATGATAGAATATTTTCTTCAGATTAACCCACTCAACCGGTTGGGGGACCTCTGTGATAATAGGAATTGATTTATATTTATAAATACAAATCTCTAAATTTGAGGATTATCCCCACTGGGTCAGTATCAACCCCCGAAAAGACTTCTTACAATTGTACAAAACGGATCGATCCTAATTTTCACAAATTCGACATCTACAGTGTGTATCGATTTTAACAAAATAAATTGTTTATAGTAATTCTTTTTTATTTGCACAGACATCACTTGCCTCAAACTATTTTAGGATCTTTATTTACAAACATTTAAGACAGCTTCATTTCTCTTAAGTTATAGCATCCCTTGCACTGTCAAACTTTAAATATGTCTGGTTATTCCTTTGCACACTTGGGAATATTACAGAAAGTTTGCCAATTCCAGTTACTTGGCAGATATTGTTGCGAATGTAGCGCACCTGTACTGATTTTTGAAAATCAGTAATTCATTCAAATAGCTTATAAAACACAATCGAAACACCGAAACATATTCCGTTTGAAAACTTCTTCATCTTCAGTGAAAACAATTTCAAATATCGTTTATCAGATGTCCAACGTCAAACAAAACAATTCTTTATATCATACGTCTTTTATTGCCTGTGAGATCATTGTATGAATTTTTACCTGGGATTAGCTCGGTGTTTGTTTACATAATGCAAAGGATCATATATTGACTTAAATTTTTAAAAATTCTCCCTGATGCATTTAAACTGATTTTAAACTAAATTTTGCTTTACACGAAAATTTTGGACACTAATAAAACAAACCTTTTAGGGACTGTGCATATGAAATAACTACATAAAAGTTAGATTGCTTCTAACAATAACAAAAAATAACACTGCAGGTGAAAATGTCAGAATTAGTGTTAATAATGAAAAGTACAAACATTTTTAATTTATTGAACTATTTGTAAGAAGTTTAAATATTTTAAATGACCTTGCTTTGAATTGTAAGAAATATATGAATTATATTTCCTACATAATTTCTATTTTACACTAATCTTCCTCATCACAAGTTGTATACAATAGCAGAAAAATGTTACCTGTTTTACAAATATCTCCCTGTAGCAATGTAAACAATATCTGGTTCCGTGGGTGTCCTACCGTTGAACTGCATCCAAATCTCTCCTTTACGCCGCATGTGTAGTAAGTAGACAACTCGTTGCCAACGCATAAAATAATCGTGCAGTCGTCTCTCTGTTCGTTCGTCCGTCTGTCTGTCTATTCAATTCACTGGTTATCTTTTTGGTAGAATGACAAACCGGCAGCCGTTGTGTTGCGTACGCTGAACATGTGACCTAATCACGGCCTTTGATCTCATGACTCAGCTTAGAGTTAAGCTACTTATTCAAAAATAGACAATCTGACATTGTTTGGAGCAAGAGCCTGTTCGTAATTATTAGCAACTAAAACTACTCTGTCCAATATAAAAAAAAAAAATCCCAAACAGCTGTTGTATCAATGAAGACAGATTTACTAGCGTTAAGAGATGATGACGGAAACTCTACTAAGACGCGGGAATTTTTTCTCCATTCAGAAACTGGCAGAAATTCTTCAATTTTCACTTTCTCACATGTTTCAACAATGCGATCTATTTTATATTCCACACGTTACTTCCACACGCTCGTTCATGAATTTTTTTTTCATGTTTTTTCCGTTAATGCTTTTAATCAGAAATTGAACTGTTTGACTGATAGCTAAAAAGAAATATACACAGTAAAAAAATAAACATGTAAATGCTTATTCTCTGTGTGGTTTTAAACATATACTTTGCGTGATTAGGAACTCTCTCAATATATATATATATATATATATATATATATATATATATATATATATATACTCGACTCTCCCGTCGAACTCGACGTATGAGGGTCAAGCAGATTAGTTCCTAGGAAACCAACAGCCCGACACCAGCACATGAGATTTGATTATAGTGGTGAAGGTTTCGTGCAGGACCATCCACACTTTTTGAAGGGCCGAATACAGAGACCTGGTGCACTACGTGCCACAAGGTCAGCAAACGACTCCCCGCAGGTTTTGAATTCAGAGTTGTCCTTATCCTACACGGGTTACCATCCAAGGCTATAGAACCCAGTCTGTCCTGCTATTTACACATAGCATACTAAAATGGGAGAGACAAAGACGGGCAGAGGATACTGAAATGTCCGGAAAGTGATAATGTCAAGCCTTTTAAAGATTTTTTTTTTTTTTTTTTTTTTGGAAAAACGCTTTCCTTTTCACCAACGCCTAGAGGATAACAAGCTCCAACAATATTCTCTTTTTGGCTAAGCAAATAAAAGGCTTAAGTCAAGTTTTCTAGGCAATCAACATTTACTTAACAATCTTGATTCTACCGGCAGAGCATAAAAGACAGACATCAACACCGACAGTTTCAATCGTTTCCTTTCTCGCCAACCGGCATATATCCAGTGCGCCAATTTGTAACTTATTCCACTTCAGTTAACATCTCTCAATGAACTTGCACTGATCGTATTTATTGGGTCGTTATCACAGAAACAGTAATCTGATACAGACTATTTACCATTAGCTACATTATCTTTCTTGCATGTCATTATATTTTCAACGTTAAAAAATTACTGATTTTGGTAAGGAAAAAGTCATAAGTTTTCAAATGCTAATTCTACTATAAATGCAGTCTTGTTGTTGTTTTTCAAAGGAATGTGTAAGTGGATAAGCCAATGAAACTTTCTTTTTGGGGAATTTATTTTCTTAATGTGTTTTGAAATCTGTTTAATCTAATGTTTCACTCTCGGGTCATCAAATCTAAGAGAAATACAACTTATAAAATGGAACCTTGAATGAAGAAATTTTTTTTTTTTTTTTAGATTTACGCTTCTATTTTCATAATACAACTATGTTTCGACTAATGCATTCTTCTGTTTCCCACGTGTGTAGAATTTATCTCGAAGTGTGATATTGCTACTATAGAAAGTCCAATAACAATGGCGTAACAGTCTTCCAAGTGAGCAAGTTCAGCCTACTTAGAAAATCAATACTTAAGAAACGTTTTAATCTACTCTTATGTCATGAACCATTTGTATCCCAGAAAGTCGATTTTTCTTATATTCCGCTTTAGAATCACAACTCAATTTAATGTCTTCAATTTTGGTAAGACAAAATAGTTTTCATAAAGTAAAATTAACATTTTATTGAAAGTTTCGAAAATAAATTGAATTTTGATTACTCCATTATGTATAATCTTGTTCGTATGATTGGCAAAAAACAAATACTTTCACATCGAATATAATAAAAAGTATTTGTCCAAAATAAATGTTTCAGATATTAAACTGTTCTGGATATGACGATAAACTACATCCGATTCCTGGGTAAGATGATAAACTACATCCAGCAGCAAGGACTCTGATCAGGAGATTTTGAGGAGCGTGGAACCACTTCTTAATTGCTGGTGTTCCTAGGTTCACTTTGACCCGTGGTGGTAGCACCTGTTAGGGTCCCAGCTATGGGCAAATAGTTAACTTCCTCCAAAAATACTGTGAAAGTGTAAAAATAGGTTTTAATACCAGAAATACTTTGTTTAAAAAAAATTATTACCAGCAATAAATTTTTGAATGAAAAAATTATTATCAGCAATACATTATCATTATTACCAGCAAGACATTTTTGACAAAAAAATATTACCAGCAAAACATCTTTGAAAAAAAATATTACCAGCAAAATATTTTTGAAAAAAATATTACCAGCAGTAAAAAAATTTTTGTCCGCATTAAATAACACATTGAGGTTGATATGCCGTAAAAACAAACCAAACCAATCAGATATTAAAATCTTTAACCTGGAAAGATCGGGACGAATTATAGTAGCACTCAGTAAAAGTCATGTGTCCGTAGAGGATTAAATCAGGATTAGTATCTTTATTTCATGAACAACCAAATTAGGAAAAATTTCACTTTTGAAACGTATCAATGATGCTATTCAAGACACACTGAACAGTTAATGTCTGATTAGCTCAAGCTGATTCTCACCCATCTGCTCAGGACAATCAGTATAATAATAATTACGTACAGACAAGAGGGACAACCTAAATTGACAATGATAGGCAGCGGCGATTACCCAGAATAGATGAACGTTGATTGCTATGCCTAAATAAACAGTCACCTATATAAGCAAATGACTAGAATTTACAACTCTGAATCGTGCAAAATTCATACACAACAGTTTCTCGGTTTATATCAGATCGGAAATAAGCCTCCTTTTGAAAATGGTTCAGTGTTTTTTCAGTTCTCAATTCTAACCGAGATTTCTTTATTCTCCGATATGCAAATTGTACTAAATTTCGTTGTAACATTAATATCAACTATATAAAGTTTGCATATCGAAGATTAAGAAAACAAATTCATATTAAAAACTTAGAATACATAGAATAAAAACAATATTTGAAGAATGGCCGCTCACATTTGTGATATGCAAATCAAGATTTCTTATCTGAAGGTTTTTTAAAACATAATGGTTAATTAATATTTTATAAAAATGTTATTTTTACTACTTTAAAAATGTTAGTCTTGAATAAATGTTCAATCGTCTAGGTTGTTTTTGTGTGTGTGTGTGTGCTTTTTTTTTTTTTTTTTTTTTTTAGTTTTTTGAACACTTTCTTTTGAGAAAAGTGTACTTTTTGGAATTTTTTTTACATGTTTATATCTTTTTAGGCTCAGTGGTTAAAAGCCGCCATAGTTGTTAAGAATCCATTTCAAGTTTATGGAAAATTATTTTTTCGTATAGAAGCACGACGAGTGTGGAACTTTTCTAAAATTACTATATGTCCTAGAGACGCACGTGGGACAAGAAAAAAGTAGGTGTTTTCGTTTTTTTTTTTTTTTTCTAAAAGGTGGTTGCGCCTTTGTTTTTCTGTTTTCTTGAATTGTTTTTGTTTTCTTTTTGTCATTGAATCCTTGTCTCTTTTTCTAAACTGAAATATTTTTTTACATTTTTCGATATTAACCATTGAGAAATTTGTTATCTTGCCTTAATAGGCACACAAATAGAAATTTTGGTGCAAATTTTTATTTGTACCCTTTTGTCTTTACTTGTGTAATAAATGTTTTTCTTTCAAAATTTTACGCAGTGGTTAAGTCTTATTTTGTTATTTGCGCCTATTTTGATCTCAGGGTGGAGAGAAGCATGTGACCTCTTTTTTGCTTTCTATCTCTACTAACTAGATTTTGTATCTGGCATATGAGTGATTTTATATGCCGCACAAAAATTCTCAGAGAATGGGAATATATGAATTCGAGAAAAATCAAAAAAAGTATTTGAAAATACAAAACATTAAACGAAATTTTAACTCGCCATTTTGCGCATGCAAATTATGAATCTGACTCTAAACTTTACTGTAAATGTATACCTTTTGATAAACAATATTATTTTTTACAACTTCAGAAACGACGCCTGGGATCAATACTTGGGCCCACTTAATAAAGGGAGGTAATCGCAATCTCTACTGAAAGATTAACGCAATACAATCTATTCTCTCCCATTACGCTATAGATATTCAGTTTGCCTAGATTAGCAAATATAAGAATTATGTCAAATAAAAGGGTTTTAAAATTGGCGCATATATAATATCGTAAAGTTTTCCTTACTTTTCTTTATCTATTCATTTATTTTTACAGACAATACTGATTCGGTGAAAAAAAAAAAGAAGCCATGTGCTTAAATGGAAACAAATATTGTTTTGATATTTTTTGTTTGTTTGTTTTTAACCTGGCTGTGGCTTAATGTGTTTTTCCAGCGTTTAGAATTCGCGTAGTCCACCTTTTCTTTTCATCTTGTGGAATCTTCCACAACAGCCAGTTAACCCCTGCTAGGAAATGGACTATTCCTGTGTGTCTTTCACCATCACCATCTTACAAAATATATAACAAGCATTCATTGGTTAATCACCTTCAATCTAGCTTGCTGATTGGTCAGTTTCGACCAATCAAATCACCCCCACGCGACAGATCTATTTTGGCGCCAACTCACTCGGAGCCTCCCACGAGATACACGATCGTATATAAACAATAAGGGAAACCACGTGTAAGCTCCCGTGTGTTTCTTTTCATTCATCTTTCTCCTTGCTGCCAAGATGTAATCTTCAAGAACTCCCGTCTTGACCATGTAGTCAGACGTTAAAGACCATTACCAACATTCACGCAAGTACGAACTCTGAAATCTCTTCTGAACTTTTACCAACTTGTACAATACACAATTCCAAACATGCAACAATTCATTCTTCTACAGTTTAATAATCAATTTCTTCTTTATGAGCTTAGGTACAATGTACATCAAATACTTAATAAATTCAATTGTTATGTTTTGAAATCATTACATTCTGTTTTGTATTTTATACTATGTGCTATTTACGTCAAATATAAATTGCATTGCGTCCACGCATTGTCCTTAATCCCACCTTTCCTAGCCAAAGTTAAATATATGTAATACACAGCCTAACAATATAATATTTAACGCTGGAAAATAAGAATTAGAAGATATAATGAAGGATAGACTGATCAGCTACAATGAAGAAAATTAAAGATTTTATTTTTAAGAAGAAATTGCAGAAAGGATACTGTTTTGATAGAGCAATGTGGCAAGTGTTCGAGTAATTTATTACGAAAGGCGCTAGGGATAATCGTGGTGGGCTGACTCAGCCAGGAGGGTGGTCGAAGGACCCGGGGCTGAGAACAATAGGGTCTTGAGTTTATAAAACAAGAATGTGCGTAAGCCGTAATGTTACAAATAGGGAATCTTGACAATTGATGAATGATGGCTGTCAAAACAGCAGACGGGCGTTAAAGTGTTGATTCAGGATATGGAATGCAGATACAATTTGTCGTCCAGAAAACAGGCATAGAATTTAAGGAACAGCCGATCAAGAAGGACCATGTGTTAAATACCAGAATTTTGACCAAGTGAGAAAAAAACTTGCGTAGGCAAATTTCCGAATGATAATTTTAATTCTTAATTATCACAAGCCAGAAAACCCTACGTAAACAAAACATCGAGGAGATAAGGTCTTCTAATTGATGAGGTAAATTGAGTTGCGTCAAGACGACCGAGAAGCCAGTGGCGGCGCAGCTAAGACAACAAAAGTAGAGAATTTATTAACGCCCTTCAAAAGGTGTTAGTTTAAGATGCCAATAGATGAGAGGAATATAGGTGGATCGATATCCTGTGACCATACCCCGCAAAAGAGGAGGTCTTAGCATAAATTGCAAGCGTAAGCGATTTTAAACAATGGATATTTATTGGATTTAGGGAAATCACAGAAACCACAGACCACGTCTTGCCCCACGCCGATATGGAGTGAGGGTCCATATAAACAAACGCGCAAGACAGAAAAGGGAGAACCGTGGAGAATCTCACCGAGCGCTGTTAAGTGTCCGTATTGAAGACCGACCAGCTCGCTGAGACTGCCTACGTGACTCCTGCCAAAAACAAGAACTCCGACTTTGAAGAAAAATTACGCTAAAACCAAGAAGTAATCTTCACTCTTGTACCAACAAAGTTAACACCGAAAAACAGAACTCAGATAACACCGAAAAGTAGATTTACATTAACACCAAAACAGAACGAACTTCATATTGAAAACAGAATTTCGTAATCCAGTTCTGAGAACTTGCCGAAGTGTCGCACTCATTTAAGACGGGTTGGGACAATAATTGTTATAAACCAAAGAATTGATATAAAGGTGAACTTTGTTACTTATTATCTGTGCGTCATATTTTGTTTTATTTTTTATTTTTATTGATGTGCACCTTCACTCCAGTGGATCGAACTGGGTACCAAAGATTCCGATAGCAACCGGACCTGACCGTCTTATGATTAAAAATTCACAACGTGAGATAGGACAAAGGTTGGGACTGAACAGGTTACTTTGGTAACTTACTGCGGCATTATATCCTAGACGGTCCCGAGGGCTTGGGCGCTATATATTCGGATCCGACCAAAGACCTTAGAACCCAGAGGGTGGTACGTTATTGGTCCTGAGACCGAAGGCAGCCGAAGGTACCACATTATTGGTGACCGTGACAAAGGGTCAGCCCCCAGAAGGTGTCGCAAGAATACCCATCCTTCTCCAATTCCCATCGATAAAAAAGAGCATATTAAGGTATCCACGAAGTTGTGAAATGAAAAAAAAACATATGTTGTCGATAAAGAGACCAGGGGGACACAGAAATAACATTTACAGACCGCTCTGAATGAAAGGCCAGAAGAACAAATATTTGGCTTGAATCAACCACCCAGAAGAGAAGTGTCCCCACAGAGATAGAAATAGACTTGATGCGTTCGTCATTATAATTTCTGCGACATTCGTCCAGAGAAAATTTTTTATATTCAAATATTAATTCGGATCCTTTTCAAAACGAGTGATAAGGAAAAATTAATTACTATTTTGAAGTGACCATGGACAAAAAGGCCTTGTGGTCTGTTGAACGTAGAAATGCATAGACAGAGAAAAGATAAAATTTTGCTTTTAAGGAGAGTGAAAATAATTTTCTTTCCTTTTCTTTCCCGATTCTTGAGTGGTCTGGTCGACCAAGAAATCACAGTATGGAACAAGCCGATAAAGAAAGATTAATGACTGAAAATCCCTTTTGCTTTTGCTACATAAGCTGGAAGTTGGATTCGTCACGCAAGCCCTTGGAGCGGGCTGAGAAAGTTGGTGAAGGAACAAAGAGATTAACACCGGCTATATAGAGCGATGGTGCGAGGTGAGACGGGAAGAGAGTTGGATTTAAGGGTCGATTGATTCCTTTGACTACTCTCAAAAGGAGGCTGGACAACCGCAAATTTGGAAAACACTTGAGAAATGTATTTTTATATATCGAAATTTAAAAGGGTTGATTCTTAGGGTAAAAGACAACTGAACCCACACAATAGTCAAGCCCCGAGTTGTCGAACCGCCTTCACTTCATTTTGGTTCATCAGCGATCTTCTCAACCTCTGAGATCAAAAAACACAATGTAGCAGAGGAGTGTATGGTCGTGAACAAATAAACGCCAGCTATCGAATGGAACAGTGCTTACTATCACGATACCAGTGAAAACGAGTCACATGCTAATGAGTGAAGAGTCAGCTAAATGGTAACCACGGTAGTTTGAAGGAACTTGAAAACCAACGCGGGACATAGGGCTACATTATTGGTTTCAGTTGACTAGGATCGACAAGTGTCTTACATATATGGTTGCTGTGGACCAGGATCGACTCAGTAACTTTAGTCATTTGTCTATTCAGTTCCGAAAGTATGGACCTATCAACCAAACGAAGACGGTCGAATCAATTACAGGCAAGACACTTTTGGTTTCCCTATTAGTTTCCGTCCTGAATATGACGATAAACTACATCCGCGTCCTAGTTAAGACGATAAACTACGTCCAACAGCAAAACCTCTGATCAAGAGGTTTTGAGGAGCGTGGAACCACCTCTTAATTGCTGATGTTCCCAGGTCCACCCTGACCCGGGATGGTAGCACCTGTTAGGGTTCCAGCTATGGGCAAATAGTTAACCCCCCGAATTAGGGTCAAAACACTATGAAAGTGTACAAATAGGTTTTAATACCAGAAATACTTTGTATAAAAAAATTATTACCAGCAATACATTACCAGAAATAGATTTTTAGAAAAAATATTACCAACAATGAAAACTTTGTCAGCATTAAATTACCCATTGAGGTGTTGATATACCATAAAACAAATCAACCTATTAGTTTTTCTCTCGTGTTGAATGCCAGACGATAAGTTTGAAGATTATCTTATAATAATGAGGAAGGGGGAATTTAAAAATATGACGAACCTCGTAAAAATAGTGATAACCTCAACAGAAGCGAAGAAGAGCATAATGAGTGCGAAAATCTGGGAGAGAATTAGAGGAAAGAGTGGGAACCAAGGTCTAGTTAAAGTTCAGAAGGATGGCGAGGTCAATACAGGTAGAAGGACCCCGGGTACAATTGGGAGAAAGAAATTGATCCCCATAGAAAAAAATGGTCCCTGAGATATGGGTTCTTCAGGCGAATACCTGGGAGATACAGACTTGGATGTTGGACGGGTGGTTATAAAAACCATAAGTCGGGGAGTAAGTGTTAAACGCAAAGGACGCCCCCATAAATATGCTAGAAGAGATGATGGTTCAGAAGATAGACGGTGAGAGCTAAGCAAAAATTAAAAAAGAAAAGAAGGAAAGAGTATCATAAAGAAAGATTGATGGCAAGGAAATCGAATATCGAGAAGAAATATCATGAACGCTGAAACTGTTGTGTGTTATTGGTCAAAGTTAACTGTTTTGTGAAATTTGCTAGACTTTCCTTTCAATCTATCTTGTTCGTCTTTGTGTTCACTTTCGATTTAAGCCTTTTTTCTTTCTTCAGATTATCAGCATTCTTACAGTGTCACAAAAATAAACAAATCAAAAATATAAATACTTAATCATTTGGGATTTTGTGGAAATTTAGGAGAAGAATAGACGGTGTCTTTTCTATGTGTCTATATTTCTGAGATGAGGTATTATGTACACTATTTACATTATTCGGACTATTGTCCTCATCTTTGTTGCCATATTTATTACAGCGTTTCGGCCTTTCAGTATCTGTCTATATTTCTGAGATGAGGTATTATGTACACTATTTACATTATTCGGACTACTGTCCTCATCTTTGTTGCCATATTTATTACAGCGTTTCGGCCTTTCAGTATCTGTCTATATTTCTGAGATGAGGTATTATGTACACTATTTACATTATTCGGACTATTGTCCTCATCTTTGTTGCCATATTTATCACGACGTTTCGGCCGTTGTACGCTCCAGCCTTCTTCAGGTGGTTGAAATGTCGAACTGAACCCTTTATTTCGCTCGCTGGTGTAGACTGTTTTATATCCAAGTGCCATGTCTGGAGAGGGTAATTAACAGGAGATAACTGATTACTGACATCCATTAGACATGGCACGTGGACTAGCGAGCAAAATAAAGGGTTCAGTTCGACATTCCAACCACCTGAAGAAGGCTGGAGCGTACAACGGCCGAAACATTGTGCTAAATATGTCAACAAAGATGAGGACAATAGTCCGAATAATGTAAATGGTGTCTTTTCTGTCGATTGATTGTTGGATAAATCTTAAATTTAATGTCACTGTGGTAAAATCGGGTTTAATAATCGTGGATCACACGTTGCTGGGTGAAGGCTGAGCCTCGACAGAGAATTCTGGGCCGCCAATTTGGTGGGTGCTCATAGTGTGTAATGTTAGCCTGTAAAGTCGCCACGATGTGAGTTGTTTTTTTTTTTTTAGACACAAGAAAGGAAATGCTGGTGAATAGCTACCAGGAGATCCTTCCAGTGGGGCGTGGAAATATTGGTTTTGAAGAATTGTTAATTAAGGAAGCTTATAGGAAAATATATTGTGGATTTAATATGATGTTTATTTTGGTAATAGTGGCTTATTACCAGTAAAGTGGATTGTCTGGCTCTGATGAATTAGCTACGAATTAATGTGACGAAGAGTCACGAAATGATTGACAGTGCATATTGAAGGGAAGAAAATTGTTTGGGATCATATTGATAGTTATAGATGTTAATGGAAGCAAATAGTAGTACAGTTGAGGATATAGAGGAGTAGTCATCAGTGAATTACTTTGTGTTCATGTGGAAAGGGAATAAGAAAAAATACTAGCAATTGAGACTGTAATACCAAAAATGAATTGGAGAAGAAATGTTGGAGTGCAAAGATTTTAGGAAGAGATGAATAGAGATTATAGTGACAGGTAAATTTTAATGAAAAAAAAATTATGTTAACGTTATAGTTGCATTTTAGGAATTTCATGGATATACAAAATTAAAATGGACCTGAAGTAAACGCTTCTAGAAAAAAATCTCAATTTTTAAAGTTCATTTTAAACCTTATCGCGTTTAATGGAGGTACCTAAATTGAAGATTAAGGATTTTTTAAAGGTAATTTACTTAAAACAGAAGCGCTGGTAGATGCGCAGAACGCGATATTTAAGAGGTCCGGCAAAGTAAATATCACCAGATCTAAGTGGATGATCACCTTTATGATTGATTTAAAAGCTTATGGTGTGTTACTGAAGAAGGTAGGAAGTATGGGTGAAAAGATAGAAAACAGCTACTCTAGGTATGGATGGAGGGAGTTATTATTATTCCTTACTGCCAGACAGAAGAATGTAAAGCTAATTAAACAATAAGGAAATGATTGATCATTTAAAAGAGATTCAGTAGAATGGGATCTGAATCTTAAGATACTGTTAGCAGAATTAAAAGGGGAAATGATAGAGGAACAAATACCATTAACAATAGAATTGAGAAACGTCGACGAGATTTCCATTCCCTGAACGATTATGATTATAAATCTCCTATGACAGAAGAATGAGAGGGTCATAATCTTAGTTATTGTGATTATAAGTACAAAGCGAATTACCTCACCATTTAATAGGGCCAGTAGATTCTACTAAAGAGTTATGGAAATATAACGCTTTTGGCTGCGTTACATAGTTGGAAGATAACAATTTACTGGTGTTAATGTCTGTTCCATTGTTAAATAGGAATAGTACTTATGAGATATATCAAGTGATAATTTACCCATTCTCTACCCTTGGGAAGACCAGAGGTGGGAACCTTATTAAAGAGTAGTAGAACAGAAAGGCCTAATGTGGTTTGTAATTTGGGATCAGATGTCAGGAAGGGTTAAAAGAGCTCATGCTAATGATTTAAGACTAGCTGAGGTAAATGGATGGGAGAGTTCCAAACCGAAAAAAAATAAAGATGAGAAAAGTAACTCCTGTAGAGCCAGAAAACAATAGATATGCAGGTCAATGACGTTTCGCCGCGATCGTGGTTGCTGTCATATGTATATAATTGCCTCCATAAGTGTGTGGTGCTGACGGTCGCTCTGGAGACTAAATTATCAGGTGTTGTCACAACTGTAGTTTACTTAGACAATTTGATGAATATTGGAAAGAAAATTCTAAAGAAGATTAAGAGAAATAAGGAAATATAAACCAGTTAATCGCCAATATGCAAACATTGAAAGAAGGGGTAGCCAATGTGTCCGAAACTATGACGACTGAATTCTAAGAATTCAGTAATTTCGTTCAGCAATATTTTCAGTTAATGACAATTACTAAGGTACGTCAGACTAACAAGTCCCTAATAACCTTGTAAGAACAATTAGACAGAATTATGGGAGCTTATAGTAAAGAAATTCCCTGATGTAGCATTAATAAAAATGCCAGCGTTATTAAAGCCTGTGGAGAAAAATTAATTTTGAACAGTTGAAAGATAAATACAATAGTAGAGACGAAATATGTTTTGGAAGATAATACTGAGACCATAAGAGACTGGTCAGCTATGCTGGGATATTAATAGTTGTACCAGTGATTATCTCAGTACTATTGGTTTTGAGAAGGTGTAAGAAGATGGTAAACAAAGTGTACCAGCAGGTGTGCATGAAGGCAATGGAGAGACACCCTTCAGTGTTCTTTACAAAAATAGGTCAAATTTGACCGAGAGAGATTCAATAAACGAATTGAAAATGGAATCGGCACCTACCGAAGAGAAATTAAAGCTCGTAGGGGGGAAATTAAAACTCGCTCCGAAAGAAAGACTGAATAAGAAAGATAAACTATAAAAATGAAAAAAAGGAAACATGGAAATTAATGAACTAATTTGTAAGGAGTGATGCGAGCCCCAATTTTAAGTGGGGCTCGCATCACTCCTTACAAAAAATATAGATATGAACAAAATGAACAGAGATATCCAATGGTAATAGAAAAAGAAGGACTATTTTTGAATTTTTGATGCTAGAATTGGTGGGGGGAGACCCCTATCAATATGATCATTATTCATAATCGGAAAAGTCTTGTTAATTTGGGGAAAAAAGCAAGCGTAGATATCGTTGAGAATGAACACATGCTGCAATATAAAAAATAGAAATATACTGGTGAAAAATTCCGAAATCTCTCCTTGAACTGTGAATATTATGAAAACGGGCTTCAAATCTCAAATTGTTATAGACTTTAGAAAAATAAATATAAAAAGCAAAGCAAACCCGTTCAAACAAACACATACATAGTTACCGTCAACACGTAGATACCAAAAGAAAACAAAGACACAGTCGGAAATGTAGACTGATTCATCCGATGATACAGAATTATGGACATCATGTAGCGAAATTTATGGGATGACCAACATGACCGAGACTAAGAAATAATTACAGAAAGAACCTGAACATCCAGATTGAGAAAACGACGGATCACTTGAATGCGCCCTCATAAAGCTCGCATGGCATTTGCACGAACGTGCGAAACCTAGAGGAAATAAAAGGACATTATAGAGATGAAATACTGAATAAACATGCCATTTTCACAGGTAAAAAAGGTAATATGCCCTACCCGAGTGTATGTCCTTTTTGTATGAATCTATCTCCACCGAACATCAGAAACAAGAGGAAAACATTCCACAAGTGGGGATTCTGTCATTTACACTATTTAGCATCAAGACTAAAATCCGACGTTTGACTGCTTTTAGTGCAGATGATTTTTTTATATATCTACACAATAGAACGTGACTCCAAACTTGAAGGAAGAAAAACTTTTGAGAGATAATTTATAATTAAAAACATACTTTTACTCCCTCACTCTAAAATCCACAGTTCCTACATAAGATGGTCCATACAGAGTAGCAGGCTGATTGAGACACCTTACTAAAAATCTCTGTTCTTTGTTCAAAACTCGAATACAGATGCTTCATTTACGGATCGGCAAGAAAATCTTATTTAAAAACGATCAATCCACGATCCACCACGAAGGTTCGAGACTAAAACTCTCTAATGGAAAGTAGATATACAGACCACGAGGCACTATAGCTACTTAGCCTATACAAAGGAAAGTCTATAGCAGACCATGAAACACTCCTAAATCTCGTATATGAAAAATAAGTTCTACCATATGATTTAAAACTCAAATCATGCACCAACTTTGCTTATGATTTCACTTTTAATACAAAATACAAGCATTTTTCAACAGAAAATTCAATAAAGTTGTCAAATAGAACCCATCATTGAAGAATCAAAAATTTCGCTTACCAACATGAATTATAACATCCTATAGAATATTCTCTCTAAGTCTATCAAACAGACCAAAATATTCTTAGATCTAAGTAAACTCTCCGAAACAAAATCTCACCCCATTAATTTAACAAGAAAGGCAATATAAAACCAAAGAACATTATTCCAAACATTCCTACATTTTTACAGCTGGCTCCAAAGACTCCAAACTCTGTGTGCAGTCATTTTCAATAAAACAATTGCTAGGAAATGCCTTCAAAAAGACATCCATTTTTGGTGCCCAAACCTGTTCAATAGATTTGGCACTCAACATCATTTGAGAGGAACTTGAAAAGAATTATTATCTTCTCAGATTCCCTTTTCCATTTTGATGTCTCTGAAAAAACAAAACATTAGAAAATCTCTTAATTGTTAAACATCTGGGCAAACTGAACTCCATGATCAAATAAAGAGAGATTGGGTCCCAAATCCCACTGGACTTAAGTGAAATGACAGAGTCAACTTAGCAGCTGAATTGGATTTAGATATGGTCCCCAGTCAACAATTCATGGCTTTAGATACTAAACTGAAAACCAGAATTGGTGATCTCTTCCAGAAAAAAATGGCTATAGCATTGGTATAAAAACATACACAAGAAATTCTAAGAAAGTGGTGGGCATGAGAATTCGAGAAGACGCGAAAAGAACAGAGTAACTCTTCCACAAAATGATCGGGCAGAATGTGCAACATGCCAAGTACCATATATGGTGAAATACTCCCTGGTCGAGTGTGGTGATTTTTAGCACAAAACAGCATGAGAGACACATTAGAAAATGTCGACGTGAATGGCCAATTATCCTTCATATTAGGAAGTAGGTCTATACTTCGAAATATGAGGATTTAACCAGATATTTAATGTTAAGAGAATCATAAATAGTAAATATATTATGGGGTGTCAGTTCTCTTTTATTAATTATTCCTAAACGTGAAACTGATTCTACACAAACCTTCACCCCACGTTGAATCAAATACGTATGGTTCTTTTGGCGGTTCACTTCTAAAATTGAGCTGATAGAATAGCACACGTTGAAATCGATAGGAGAGTCCACTATACATACATATATATATATATATATATATATATATATATATATATATATATATATAATGTATATATATATATATATATATATATATATATATATATATATATATATATATATATATAATATACATAATATATATATAATATATATATATATACATATATGTATATATATATATATATATATATATATATACATAATATATATATAATATATATATATATATATATATATATATATATATATATATATATATATATATATATATATATATATATATATATATTGAATAAAAACAGACCACGTTAAGGTTCCATGTAATAAATTATTTCACCATAACCCCTTTAACAGGGCTCTGGATCATCAGACTTTACTTCCAAAAATTGAAATGAAAAATGAAAAGAAATTCACACATTTTTGACGGACCTCATCAAGTATACGTAAAATTAACGAAGTGAGGAAGTGAGGTGGGAAAGAGGATATGAATGTGTCATATGTATGATTTCAAATTCTTATTTTTAATTTTTAACTCCAATGTGTCGGCTAGATGTTCGAATTTATTGTGTCTAGTCTCAAGATATAGATGGCTAAGGAGTGGAGGGGTGGAGACCGACTTTAAAGAAAGAAGCTACACTACTTTCACGAGGACAGTTTTTCTTTCAAATTTTTTAGACGCTGTTAATTCGCGTTACTTTAACGGGCATGTTTGGGAGGTTAAAGTTTTTTCTGTATCTAAGTGTTTAAACAATCTACGAAGAAATTAATTTGAAATTCGGTGGAGTTTTTGGTATTTTCTATGAAACAGTCGATTAGAAAAATTCACAGATAGTACATTGAAAGAGTAATATTTAGTGATCTTATTAATTGATTTATTTTTATCTTTTATTAATTAGTAAAAAAGTAAAAAAAAAAATTTCGAAATCCACTAAAACAAAGATACACATATACACATATACATACATACATACATAGACACATACACACACGCACACACACACACACACACACACACACACACATATATATATATATATATATATATATAAATTCGAACAACATATATATATATATAAATTCCAACAACATTGGAGTTAAAAATTAAAAATAAGAATTTGAAATGATACATATGACACATTCATATCCTCTTTCCCACCTCACTTCTTCGTTAATTTTACGTATACTTGATGAGGTCCGTCAAAAATGTGTGAATTTCTTTTCATTTTTCATTTCAATTTTTGGAAGTAAAGTCTGATGATCCAGAGCCCTGTTATGGTGAAATAATTTATTACATGGAACCTTAACGTGGTCTGTTTTTATTCAAACATATCTGCTCTGAATTTTACATTGAGCTCTCCGGATATCATCCTCCTCGGGTCTACCCATACGGATTACCTAAGTTTGCATAAACTAACTATATATATATATATATATATATATATATATATTAGGGTGGTGCAAAACTAATGACATAATAATGTCGTTTTTTGACGTATTTTTAACGTCAAAAAACGACATTATTACGTCATTATTTTTGCACTAGCCTAATATAATATATATGTATAACATATATATAACACACACACACACACACACACACACACATATATATATATATATATAACATGTATAATTAAAAAGAACCGACATAATCTCTAATTTTTTATTCTATTTTTTCAATTTTCAGTTAAGGTGTTGAATATTGTTCTCCAAGTTCATATTTTGTATTTTTCTTAGATACTTTCGACTTTTGCAGTCATTATGAAGAATCAATATATATGTGGTAGTTTGCATCTTTGTTGAGTTGGCTCTTTGGTCTAGCGTGCTGTCATGTATAACGACCGTACAAAAAGAATGCAATTTATTTATTTAATTAAGTAATTAATTTTTAATACTAATATAATACAGACGCACATTAATTATATCGTTAGCACTTCAAGATAGCATCTCTTGTGGTGAATGATATTTTATTTAAAGTGGGTTGTTTATTTTGTATAATAGCTTTTAGAGTTTTGAGTCTTTCCTTCTATTGGATGCTGTAGAGTATTTTAGTGTTATCTACTAATATTTGTCTTATGTTGATAGTTACATTTTTGGTCGTTCATGATGTTGGTCGATGTGTGCACGGATTGCTCAATCCGCAGGTCAATTTGCGAGAGACTATGGTGCATTTTGTTCCCAATGTAAGTATTAAATGTTGTTTTATGATTATTAGTGTTGGAGATGCAATCTCCTAGAGGTCATGAAAATTTATAGACAACTTTATTTTTACCTAGTGTGGAGGTATTAGGCCCGGTGTTGTTGGTAATAATTAAGTTATAGGTTTTAAACTTTTTATAGATGATAAATCTTGGCTGTTTAAAATAATTGAGTGTTATGTACCGACGAATTATGTTTTTAATTGATTTTTTATTCTGTTCATAATTAGGGTGCATTAGGTTACGATAGTATAAGTTAATGGTGTGTTTATTTTTGTTTGCGTCAGAGAAGAGTCTGACGTTATTTTTTCAAAATTTAGTTAAGGCTAATTTTTATCTGTTCGTCGATGACATGGCCAGGGAAAATATTGTTGATTAAGATTTGTTTAATGTTGCTCAGTAAAGTTCCTTACAGAATAATATCGAAGAAGAGATTACTTTGGCTCGATAAATCCTAGGTTTTTATAACAATTATTTTATATCTGTAAGGACATTCACTTTCGTAAAAAAGGGTGTTCCAATAACTTGGGCCTATTTTAAATTTAATTCGTATTTAAAATCGGTCCAAGTTATTGGAACAACCTTTAGTTAAGTAACCACGAATTTCTGCTAGTGTGTTTTTTTTTGTTTTTTTTTTTTTTGTTGTAAAGAGGTGGTAAAATTATGGCTATTAGCATCGACTAGAAAGTCAAGAAAAGTGGTTTTACTGTTAATACTGACTTCGTAAGTAAAAGGTTATTCTCAGAGGTTTATTTCATTTTTTTTTATTTCTTATAAGCTGTCTTCTAATATGAATATGTCGTCGATATAGCGTGAATGTATCTGGGAGGCTTGGTAAAATTATTGAAAACTTTGTTTATGACACATGTTGAAATTAGTCGGTCTAATGGCCGAACCAATTACTAGGCCGTCAGTTTGTGTATAAATGTTGCCATAGTAATCGTAAAATGGTACTTGTGTAGTGCAGGATAGAAATTTTCTTAGAATATTTGGTCTAATTTTATGAGGTTGTAACGAGAGATGATTGTATATGTTCTCTAGGATAATGTCTGACTGTCTGCATCTCTTAATATTCTTGGTGTTAATTAATGTAGAAAGAATAAAATGAAAACTATATATTCATGATTTTTGCTCAGTAGGACTTATACATTTGGTTTTATTTTCATGCCCCACCCCCATAACAAAAATAACCACATATGGGGACTAGTTAGGACTTTATAGAGAAATTATGGCATTTTGGTGTTTGTAGTAACAATGGTATGCAATAATGTGGCGTTATGGTAAATTATGGGATATGTGAGTCAGAGTTAAATGTAGGAAAGATGAAGATCAGCCCTTCTTCCCACAATTTTGGCCTTGTGCCATATTTGATGTATATATTCATTAATAAATATTCTTATATATTTGATTTTGAGTTAAGTTAAATAAAATAAAATAAAGAGCAAATGAACAGTCCAAGGTTTAAATGTCGTTAAACAACCTATTGCCGTCACGTAAACTGAAACAGCAGAAGGTAAAAGATTTTGGCGAATCCATTTTTAACTAATTCCACATTAGTTTACCGGCAACTGCTGCACTGAAGCAACCTCATAAAATTATTTCTCTAGCATCATATTTCAACATGGGATGTTGCTTCTTTTTTTTTTTTTTTTAAATCGTTTAAAGATGTAAAGTGAAGCAGGTTGGGATTGAAGGCAAGCGCAATCCTTTTAACTACCCTCAAGAAGGTGAATAATTTTCCAAATTTGGAAAGTTGCATTATTTACATTATTCTAACTATTGTCCTCATCTTTGTCGCCATATTTATTACAACGTTTCGGCCGTTGTACGCTCCGGCTTTCTTCAGGTGGTTGGAATGTCGAACTTAACCCTTTATTTCGCTCACTGGGGTAGACTGTTCTGTAAATGTAAATAATGTACATAATACCTCATTTCAGAAATATAGACAGATACTTTGGAAAGTTGATTAAGAAAGCAGAGATAGGAAACAAAGAATCCTTATTTGGATTAATGTGAAACTTGAGGAATCACCGAATCCCCAGAACCCTTCGGCTCCATGCCAGTTTGGGGCCAAAGGGCATATAAGCAGATAGCTTTGAGAGCTAGAAGACTTGCGCTGCGAATTTCGTATCGAGTGCCTCTGGAATCTACATCAGCTGCCACCAGATCTCCTCTCAAGAACTTCGAACCCAAAACTTTAGACTAGGTCCAGTGTCACTATAAAGATTGATGTGGGAAGGGTTAATTTTTGCTGTACTAAGAACTATATAAACCAATTTAAGTTTGACTCAACAAATCTTTCGTTTTTATTTTTCATTGTGAAGATATTTCTTCTCTTGATATAGCGTCCACCACAGCTCGAACCAGCGCTTCGATTACTATGACATTCAATCTTCTACTGCTGTTAGATCAAGAACACAACGTGGGCAGAGACGGTGTCCATGAAATCCTTCTGTTCCAGCGTTCTTCAGGTTGCTTTGGTTATCCTTTACATTCAATTTCAGTTTGAGTGAAACTTGCTTTGTAGTGTTAGTCATCAGTCATGTTGTACCTTGGATGACTGGATATAAAACATGGAATTATTCACACGCAACTTTTATCTTCTGACCCACTAGTTTCGATAATTTATATTACCAACTTACAAAGAACAGTAAAAAAGTAATGCCTGCTCACATTAAATTGTGTATATCAAAATGCTCTTCATGATTTAAGATTAATCTTAAAGAAACGTTGATCATTACAATATTAGGCGTTGTTCTACTAGTAAAGTTGAAAAGTTGATATTTCTTAACCGTGGAAATTATATTTTTTATCGATTTATATATTAAACACTAATTGAATAAATGTTATCAAATTCAGAATGATTCATCAGAAAAGATAATCTTGAACTCGAATACTTTCGCATTCAACTTTATTTGTTACTGTTTATTTTCCGCTTAAAATAATTTAACAAATTCTAATGCACGCTATCAAGCCGGCTTGGTAACTGAGCCTATATATTTCCTACTGTGAGTTGCTGATTTTAATGGCATGCAGATCTTTCTTCTTTGCAAAATTGACGCCATTCAATCTTTTAAAGTAACTCTCTCAAATTATCTCAGACTAAGCTTTTCAGAGAAGTAATAAAACAGAAAATAAACATGACTCTCTTAAAGGGTTTCCTTGGTAATCTAGACTACGCCAACTGCATCCTCTGTAGAGGGGTAAGACTCCTCCAAAAACAGCCACCCACCAGATAGATGCTTGTGGTATGAAATACCAATGTTTACCTATAGACTTAAATATAAGAAATAATTGAAAGTCCACCAACCATTCCCTCAAAGGGACACTATTCCAGTCTATGATACTGTTTCATAAAATGTTAGGCTCTTTAAATTTTCGCTTAATTGTAGAATTGGATTAACAAAAATGTTTTCATTTTGATTTAATCAAAGATTTCTGTAAACGGGAGGGTAATTAGGTTATATTGGATAGACATAAAATAGACATGGAAACATTTTTTTTCGCCTTTATTGCTCAAAATGTGAGTAAAATCGGAGTTTTCTTGGACAAGATTATGAAAATGTTTGTAAACATTTTAAAATTAAATCGATCAGTGAACTTCCTTTCTTATTACGAACCCCGGCCTGATGGTTAGCGAATATCCCACATCTGTTGTATCGTGCCAGACTAAGCCAAATATAGTAAATAATATAATCGAACAAAGCAAATGAAGAAACTATACAAATGCAATATTTTGATGCTGTCCTTAAAACGTCTTAAATACGAAACCGTTTTCAGTAATGCATTCTTAATTTTAACTCCTGTTACAAACGCTCGTGTTTATCGAATCGTTCGATAATTTGTACGTTTTCATCAAAACCAAACGTAGACATTTAATCAATCCGATTGCAGCTGATAGGCATACAGGCTAAATCTTTTCAACCACGTTCTTATAAGTCATTTTTCTTTATATATATATTTATAAATGCACATAATTTGCAATGCTTAAAGTACACATAAACCAAGAGCTGCACTCCAGAAGCATCTCCCATTACATTATTTTTAGTAAATACTAATCGATATTATCACCAATGTTTTATTTCCTGTCGTTTCAAGTGGTTAATTTTCCGATAAAGAATTCAGATTTTCAAAATTTTCATCAGAGCTTTTCTATTCATTTATTGTCGTTATTTTGCATTTTTAATGTACAAATATCAAATATTTGTATTTATTAACATTTCCAGTTGATATTCTCGTTAAGAATGTCAATGGACACTTGTATCAGCTGAATATCGATTTCAGCTGCAAACATGAATAAGCTATCTTTTTAACTTAATACAAAGCCTAAGAGACAGCCAATGTAGAGGGTTACTAAATGGGGTTGTTATACGGACGTAAAAGAGGGAAGTAAACGCAGATCATTGGGATAACGTTTGAACAGAGACTTGATTGTTACGATCATTGTAATCGGGGAAAAATCTTCTTGGAGGTCTCGAAAGAAGTTGTTTGAGTGGGACTTCCTTCTCATCATATGAAATATGAAGTGAATGGGGATGATTCGATCCTGTGAACGGAGCATAGTGGGTGTTAGCTGTAAATGTCTGGACTAGTGAAACTAAGAAATAAAGACTGTCTGAACATTTGATATGAAAATAGCGATGTAGTAGGGAAAGGGTTGCGACATTTCGTCTGTGGAGAAAAGGCTATAGGATTGAAAATAATTCATCGCCTACAAAACCGCGTAAAAGCCTTTGAACTTTGTGAAGTCTACAAAATTAGGATTGAGCAGCTCCAACCCAAATATGGAAGAAATACTCTATTTTCGGTCGGATTTTGACTCTTGTAAAAATAAAGCATGCCAGTAAAAGTCCGATACTTTCTGGGACGGTACAGAGAACCGACCACTTTTCCAGCATCTTTAGTGATGGATCCTATATATGTTCCACTTGAAGTCTGTTATGAATTTGAGACCCAATAGACGTCCAAAGCAAAGAACCTTAGTGAGACTACAGCCGCTTATCATGATTGGAATAAATGTAGGTGATGATGCTTGGTTCGGAAGTATTGACTATTGTAAGCCAGTTTTCTCCCGTTGGGTTGTTATAGAGCTAGGTTAGAGGAGGGATCAGCTGCTTAGAGTTTTGGAGTAGGTCAGTTATGTGTCATGCGTGACACTCACTTAGGCAATCATGTATCTTTTGATACATGACTGACGAGGCAGATTTTTCTCCTGCAGTAGATTGTCATTTCTTTCTGCCGTAGACCAGTTGCCATCCAAGGCTACAGAACCTGGTCTGCCCTGCTATTTACCCATAGATGGGAGAGAGAAGAAGAGGATTCATAGCTTTCCCAAGGGTATTAACACGTAAGTGAATGTAATGGATTCGACTGGAATTCGAACTTGGCTCTCAGATTCCTCAGTTCACTACTCCACTGTGCCTTCGAAGCGCATCCATAAATTGTGTTATCATCTTCATAAATATTCACTCATGATCTGAGAATGTTCCTGGGCCGATCGTGAATATGAAGCGAAAAGTAAGACTGAGGAGAGAAATTTGGGGAACGCCTGCATTGATTGCATTGGGTTTAGAAGTCTGGCAATTAACGATGGCTTTCATGGATAAGAAAGACTTGAGCATTGTACGATATAATCCTAATTTATTGATTGACACGACAGATATTCATCATAAAGTGTCTATTTCCTCTCCATATTGAGAGCTGTTTAACTTCATGAAGCAATACTTCCCTTTTCACACTAACTTGATGCTCTCTCTCTCTCTCTCTCTCTCCCTCCCTCCCTCTCTCTCCCACCCTCCCTCTCTCACTCTCTCACTCCCTCCCTCCCTCCCTCCCCTTCTCTCTCTCACTCCCTCTCTCTCTCTCCCTCCCTCCATGGAAACTTTGTTCCAACAGTTTTTCTTTTGACTATTTTAATTCAATATCTTATTGGAAGTCGTATGTAATTTTATAGTAATTAAATATTTCAATAAACAAAATATTCCAGTTCTCTCCAGTGAAGGTGATCAGTATGTATCATTTTTTACTTTTTTTTTTTTTTTTTTCTATCATTTTTAGAACATGTCTTTATTTTTCGATTATTAAATAATTATTACTTGAAAATATTTTTTAATTTTATTATAGGCAAATGGGGACAAATTCTAGACTCTTTCCATGCTTAGTATATAAATCCATTGATAGACGCCTGTGGTCATAATGGCACATGCTTTGCCGCGGATGAAGACGACTGAAATTCCTTGAGAGAGTCAGACTGTTTGACACGGAGTTTCAGCTGCCATCGAACCTTTTCTACGAATAAATTTGATCGCTTGAAGACAATGCCGAATGCTTTTAAATCGCAACTGGCACAAACACATTTGTAAAATGAGATACCGATGGTAGTGACAAGAGTATCCATAATTGCACCACCTACAACATTGGAGATCCTCCAGGGAAGCTTATACACTCGCCAAATACGTGCCGTAGTCTCCAGTTCTTAAGAGATAATATCCCCTCCGCACACACACACACACAGACACACACTTGGGGATTCGTCTAAAGGAGTTTCTAACGCACAGCTTTTGCGTTTACACAAAATGAACAATTTGAAAGATTAACACAGGATAGATAGAGTTCTAGTAGCCTAGACATTTTTTGCACTGCTCACTTTTTTCTTCCTTTGAGTGCTGAAAAATAGTTGGGGAGACAAACATGGTTGGTACTGACTGCACAATTACATTAAACTATCAACTTTTTGAATCATTATTATGGTGTTTGTTTTATTCGTTCAGACATCAATTGTACAATAGGAAGTTTGATATCTGCTCTCCGATATGCTCTTTTAACTTTCTTCATATATTCCTCTGTATCAGGAATGAATTTGATAAGAGTCAAAATAAAACTCAAACTAAACCAAAAGAAAAAATGGTGATTAACTAATTTAAACGAATGCCTGTACATTTGTTTTCCTGTGTGGATAATAAAATAAACAGGAAAATTAGTGTTGTGGATTCCGGGTTGAAATCCGGTACCAATAATTAACAAACGCCAGGAATGAATATATGAAAATAATGTATTAACGTAATAATACAAATTAGTAATGCAGGTTAGTAGTTCCAGGAATACGGGTTAGTAGCAAAATATATATACAGTTTTTGGCATTGAAGTATCGCTGTATGACTTCTTACTGTGTCTACGTGCTCGCTCACCGTGACCCCTACAACGCTGTTACCCCACCCTCACTCTTGCGGTTACCTACAACCTTTTACTCTCGACTCGACTCGACTCGACTCGACTCAACTCTTCGGTCTTGCTCGGTATTTATCAATCCACCCACGAGGACCGAATGTGGCACAAGGCCGGTTTAATGTGGGTATCTCCGAGCCCGTAGGCTCGGCCAAAAATATAGCCTTTAAACCCGCCCAGACGGGTTCAGGCCCTGTCTACTTCCCCGGACGAAACCTTGCTCTTCGGCAAAGCTTCGTCCGGGTACCTCTCTGTTAACGCAGAGATTCCGACAGCAGTCGCTTACAGTCAAAGACTTTATCACGACTCAGCTAGACTCGGAGGTCTTGCGGTATTTATCGATCCACCCACGAGTATTGAATGTGGCACAAGGCCGGTTTAATGTGGGCTCGGCCAAAAATATAGCCTTTGAATCCGCCTAGATGGGTTCAGGCCCTGTCTACCTCCCCGGACGAAACCTTGCCCTTCGGCAAAGCTTCGTCCGGGTTCCTCTCTGTTAACGCAGAGAGTCCAACAGGAGTCGCTTACAGTCAAAGACTGTATCACGACTCAGCTAGACTCGGAGGTCTTGCTCTCTCGGGTATTCACTGGCAGTAGTATATGTATACACTGTGTGAGTCCATTTGTATAAAAAGGAGTGGACCCCTCAACAATTAGCTCGTGCTTAAATACTAACAAGAAATGAAATAGCCGGTTATAGTTCAACTCGTGCTGCTTGTCGCCTAATCTTGATGAATTAAATTCTCAAATGAATTCACCAGTTTAAAAGTTCGGCGGATGAGTAAATATGTCACTTTTCTTTATATTTGTGAAAAAAATATTGATGATACATTTTAGGTACCTTAGGCTTTAAAATTGTAGGAATTCGAAATTGATGAGTCTCTCTCAAACTTCCGGTGTCAAATCTTTCCTAAATATATATAGATGAATTGCATTTATCTATAGTAAAGACAGATAATTCAAGAAACTCTACCGCTTTTATGAAGTCAGTAAATAATTTTTTTGTCCATTTACAGTTGCCTGACGATTAAACTGAAGGAAAACCTTCACCATTCTTACAGCATGTCCAATAAATGATTAAATATCAATTGAACAACAGGTTATTCAATAGTATCTATATGAATATAACTTTCAAACTATTCTTCATTTTCCTGACTGATCTTGGACTTCAATGATTTATAAAGAACATAGAAGGCAACCTTGGCTTTTCAAGTTTTCTCGCTTCACCGCTGGAAAATTGTCTGTCCAATGTTTCTCCTAGAAAACCTAATTATCCATGACTGATGTCTGAAACACTTAAATGCCAATTTTCGTTAGGCTCCGAAGGACTTTAGAAAGTAAATAAATTTGATGGTTGCAAAATCTTATTGTTGGACGATTCGCTCGTTGTCTCATGTTATGTAGATTAATACTTTGACTTAAATCATTTGATCTATCCTGGAAAAAACTTTCTTTTTCTTCTTGCGTTGGGTTTTGAATTAAAAATAAATCATCTACATACTGGCTTGTCGATTCAGTGTTGGAAGTGACATAAAATGTAACTTAAGTTCTTTGTTTGGATTAAGAGTTGGCAAAATAAACATGCAATGATATTTTTCAATGATCTCATAAAAATTAACGTTTCAGAATTTTTAAAAATGCAAAACTTCAATTATATATTTGAAGAATGAAAATTATCTTTTTAACTTTTAAAATATTTTATTTAGAAAAACAATCGAACTGTAGAGCTATATGGGATTGAAACCCGATTAACTAAACCAGTAAGTCAGGAAATTGGTGTATTTTGATCTGATATTTTAACTTATGTTCTATACTACAATCCTAATCATAATGAAAGTAAGATTACAAAATGTTTTAGAAATTTGGGAGGAAATGTTAAAAATTAACATTCTTAATAAATGACATTTTCATTAATTTTGTAGTATCAAAATATTACATTTGCTTCTAATTTAAGTTTTTTAATAGTAAAATAAACTAAAATTAATTCTAAAATTATTTTTAATGAATAATTTGTTTTCTTCCAAAAAGTATTTTTAAAAAGAAAAGTTATTTAAAAAAAATACTTTTCTGGAAGAAAACAAATTATTCATTAAAAAAAAATAAATTTATCACCAATATATTTGTTATAAAAAATATTAATTTTTAATTAAGTTTTGCTGCGTAAAAAAATCGAGGAAAATATTCTTCGAGAGAAAAGTCTGATGAAAAATTAACTTTCTTGTGAGTTTTTGTAAAAGTGCTCATTTTGCAGTCAGAGCATATATCCTTGTTTAGATCTTCAATTTTATTTTCTTGAATTTTGCGATGTAAAAGTTACGTTATGGTATAAGAACTGTGATAAAAATTCAACATACTTTTTTTAAACATAAAATAATATAGCAAGTTCAAATGAAATAAATAAATCTTAGATTTCAATTAAATGAGCCGAATTTATTCCAAGTGTAAAAAAAATTAGAAATTCTTTGAATTTCTTAAATCGAGTATAACAGCGAACGATAGTAAATCCAAACTGAAAGCTTTTGAAATAGGCCTCCAGTTCTTGCCTTTTGTTGCGCTGAGTATGCCTGCAATGCCACGAATAAAGTACATTACATTGGCATGAAATGAGATTGTTGAAACTACTTCTGTTTGTTAGGCTGCGAATGTATTGATCTACTTACGTACATCTTAAACTGGCCATAATGATGACACATTTTCTTTGTTTTAAAACTGTACATTTTTCTTATTATTGACTTCCCTGACTGCTGAATCAATATCAATTTTTGCAAGATCAACATATGAACTATCGGAATGAACAAGAAAGAACGAATTAGAGAAAGATTGGTAATAGATCTATCAAGTCATCCTATAAGTTCTGTCCGAATTTTTAACTTTTTTTTTTTTTTTTTAATGAACGAAATTTAAAGAGTATTTTATAATGTTTAATGGAGCTGAACATTATTTTTATGTTTAAATGCATTTAAACTGATCAAATTTTATTTCAGAAAACAATAAAATTAAATTTTGTTTGATTAAAACCCTGCTAACATGGAAGTACCCAAGAATCATTTGAGGCACATAATGCTTTATGAGTTCAAGAAAGGAAACTCAGCAGCCGAAGTGGCTAGAAACATTCACTCAGTTTATAGAGAGGAATGTGTGAATGAAAGAACTTGCAGAAGATGGTTTGCAAAATTCAGAGGTGGAGATTTCACCCTTGAAGATGAAGATCGAACCGGACGTCCAGTTGAGTTTGATGAAAAGCTTCTTGAAGCAGCCCTTGAAGAAAATCCTGCTTTATCAGTTGGGGAATTGGCAGTGGTTCTCAGTTCAAACCATACAACTGCTCATCGTCATCTTCAACAACTTGGAAAAGTTCCTAAACTTGGAAAATGGGTGCCTCATCAATTGTCTGAAAACAACCTCAAATACTGAGTTGACATCTGCTCTTCTCTCCATTCTCGCCAACTTGTTTCACCTTTTTTGGATAGACTTGTGACAAAAAAATGGATCTTTTATCGAAATGTTAAGCGTCGTAGACAGTGGCTTGGTAAAGGGGAAGGACCCCAGCTACAGCCGAGAAGGGAACTTCATGGGCAAAAGGTCCTTCTTTTAATCTGGTGGGATCGCCAAGGAATAATCCACTTTGAATTCTTACCACCTAATGCAACAATTAATGCTCAAATATACTGTCAGCAATTAGAGCGTTTGAACCAAGCTTTGAGGAAAAAAAACCCTGCTCTAGTGAATCGAAAAGGGGTGATGTTTCATCAGGACAATGCGCGACCCCACACAGCAAGAATCACGTCAAAAAAGATCGAAGAACTTGGTTGGGAGAAAATTCCTCATCCACCTTATTCTCCCGATCTTACTCCTTCAGACTACCATTTGTTTCGCAGCTTACAGAATCATTTGGAAGAAACAGCTTTTGTAACACAGGAAGAGGTTAAAACTGACATTTGTGAGTTCTTCGAATCAAAGCCAAAAGAATTTTACAGTAATTGAATTAGTAAGCTTGTTAATAGATGGAAGGAAGTCATAGATAATCAGGGAAAATACATTGTTGATTGAATCTGTAATTAAATTTAACATTTGGTCACTTGTTTTCTTTATTCAAAATTCGGACAGAACTTATGGGATGACCTGATACAAAGCAAAGAGTTGTCGGAACGAACTGTTACTGTAAATTTTCTTGAAATAGAGATGAAGCTATAAACAAGTTAGAGAACAAATTGAAGAAATAGAAACAGAGGAAGTAGACGCAGTAAAAACGAACTAGGACACCAATAAAAAAAAAAAAAAAACAGGCGCAAAAAATGTAACAAATACCATGTCTGTGGCAGGTGTGAAGCAAACAGTGGATTCATTTTCTGTCTTTTGCAGAACAAAAATAGTACTCGAGAAATTAAATGCAAATAAAATAACAAAGACTCTATTTTCCAGGATGCGCATAAAGTGAAAATAAACTAATCGATCCGTCGATCGCAAATCTACAAATTTGCAACACTACTTAAAAACTGCAACAGGGGAAGACATTTAGCATTATTTGTCTATTAAACGGGGTAAAAAGAATTTACAAGTGTCTAATCGGCACATTATTATGCAAAAGTAAATTTACTACTGTAATATTAGGTTGGTGCAAAAATAATGACGTAGTAATGTCGTTTTTTGACGTATTTTTTAACGTCAAAAAACGACATTATTACGTCATTATTTTTGCACCAACCTAATAATATATTAATAAAAAAATCTACACATTTGATGTATATGTTCTTAATAGACAAAAAAAAATCTGAATATTTATTAGGTTGTTGCAAAAATAATGTAATAATGTCGTTTTTTGACGTATTTTTAACGTCAAAAAACGACATTATTACGTCATTATTTTTGCACCAACATAATACTATGCTGAGATTTACTACATCAAATGGGTATAGTGATCAGCATTTAGGAAATCAAGAAAAGTAGTATTTAACTAGAGTGATGCATAAAAGGAAACCCTGTAAAAAATCTGTCTGAGCGATGATGTCAACATGTACTACATTACAATTCCAACCAGAACATCATTTTAAATTTTGCCAAAAGTAAAAATAGAACACTTAGAACGTGATAGCGTAACTGAAACTGTTGCCCAACTGACAGCTTTTGTTGCGTGTTGATTCTTCCACTGAGAAAGAAAAATGACATGCGTTGATTTGAAGAGGCTCAACTTTTACTCATCAATCAAACTCGAATTTTACAACTTAGATGGTCTAGCCCCAAAATTGAGCGATGTAACAAATTTTAAAGTGAAATGAAAATTTCCACGAGATTTCGTTGAAGAAAGAAAGTTGTCTATTGATAACTTCCCTGATATTTCTTTTAGACAAACATCCACCCGTCGGAGTTTTGCCAGCACCCGAAATATTTCATTGATGAATACCAGAGATATTTGGAAAGAGTATAGACTATTAGGCGATATTTTAGTCTATAGGAAATAAGAGACTGCACACGATGAACGGCCAGGAAAAGCCCTGAAAATAAAGAAAAAGGAGAGGGTAACAGCGTTTTAATGTTCACGTGATACACTAGCTTTTCAAAAATGAGACCCACACTAGAAAAGTGAAAACGAGGACACAGGAAGACGCGAAAAGAAGTCATCTTGTTCGGAAAACGCATCGACCATACAAAAATCACCGTCTTTACCATCAGATAAATGAGGGCAACCGGAATGCGCAGCAAACCATGAAAGTTAAAGAAAAATCGAAACTTTAGAAGCTTGAATGAATGCAAGGCTGCAGTCAAATTAACTGGGTTCAATTATTGCAATAAACCTCTCAAGTGATTATATTTATAATAGACAGAATTCAGAGACGCCCTCACTATGGGTGGGACTTAACATTAACAATCGATAAATGATCTATAACACTTTACGTTGTTTATAATCTTGCGTATCATGGCTTTTACAAACACGTATTGATCGCTGTATTCAGGAGTTACAATTATAATCATGGCCTACACACTCGCCCATTCGCTCAACTAAAAGTATCCTGTCTTAATTCTTTTGCATGTAAAATCATTATCATTTTTACGAATATGTCATTATAACAAAATATATACCTTCCCATGCTTCCTCTCAAATGGTTCGACCGATATTATTCAAAACTATAAATAAATGTCGAATTCATATAAAGGTTAAAAAATGCATAGCTTGCGGGAGTTGCTAACTGATTAATTCTGAATACTTTCGAGTCGGTGACACATCATACTCAAAAGAATATTTTGTAATATTTTTACAAACGTTTTAGTTTAAATAAAAAAAACTGTTTGAAATTATATCCTAAAAACCTGACCAGTGAGATTCGTTTTATGTTACTGACTTTGTTGAAAATTCTTATTTACTTGGGAACATAGCTAACTCCTTTTCGTTCAGTAAAATCCATAATCGTCACGAGATACTTCGTATCTTTTCTTCTATCGTAATTGTCCCTAATACACTAAATTACCTTCGATAAAAGTAAATATTTCATTATACCAACAATAAAACGTACGTCAGGATATTCTTTGTATGATTGAAATCACGGTATTGGAATTGGTAAATTACTCATCTGGTCACCATTCCTAGTAATGCCCGAATTGATCTCTGGCGTTGTTTTGATATTTTCATTATATGAACGAAGAAAATTGGTTAAGTATTTTCCCTCACAATTTTACCACACTCCAAAAAGAATTCTTCCAATTTCTCATCTAACAAGTTTTTAAACATGACAATGGCGATTTCTTTTCTTTCTTTCTTTCTCTACTCTTTTATTTACCGAAATAAATAATGAATACCGAAAATAGATTGGTTACATCAACCAATTCAAAAGGGAGAAAATTTTCTGTTTTGTCGGCGTAAGTAAAACCTTTTAAGTTTATAATATTTTAGATTTTAGTTGTTGATGAAGTAACAAACATGGTTGATGCTTTCACATATAGACAATCTTTCACGAAGATACAAAAGAATTGGTATTTGTCCTGCAAACACAGCAAAAGCTATCTATTTCTTTAAGTTAAGCGTCATTCAGCACAGGGTCAAATGGAATTAGAATAATTGTGTTGCGTCAGAGTAGAAAGGAAAATTTTTGAAAAGCAACAAAAAATAGTTTTTCTTCCCCCTCTTCATTCGAACATCGATCATTGACAAATTCAAGCATTAAAAAGATTTCTGGATGAAAAATGGACATCTGGTTATTTGGTTATATTTGATCCAAAGTTCACAATTACAGTGTGATCACATTCAGCGGCAAGTCTATGATGTTATGTCTGACATGTTATTTCTTTTACCTCAAATTAAAATGAGTAAGAAACCTGTCAGAATTGTATCAGGATTAGTGAAAAAATGCAATGTAAGATTCTTTTCTTTCCTCGGCCTTTCTTTTTTGAGAAAATTTTACATTTCCTTGTTGTTCCACTAGGATTATTATTGAAAGATATATTATATCAGACTGACCGCTGAAAACTCGAAGCAACACAAAGACGACACGACACGTGGTAAGCTCAACAACGTAAACTGCCCCGCTGGATCCGTCCTGATCCCAGCATTCACTAGTGGGACCGGAAGTCTTTACAGTCCTCATCATGATGATTGATTGTTGTTATAACATCCTCCTTCCTATGGTAATTTATTTTCTTTATTAATTTATAACTTTTCCAAATAACAAAATAAATAATTAAAACTCAAAGTTTGTTTTTGGTTACAGTCCAAGGCGATAACTCACTAATTATGTTGAATCAAACAGATATTTGTATTTTTCGTCATCGCTTTCTTTTTCTACTACTTATATTATTATTTCTTTGAAGATCCTTGTAATGATCATTAATTGGTTTCTTTCTTAAAAGTCTATCTTCAAATCTGAAATTAAAATATGATTATTATTTCTTCGGAAACCCCAATGCTTAACTGTCACAATTTACGACCTGTTGTCATTGTCTACGGACTTGACTGTTTCTTCACTGTTCCAATATTTGTCTTTATTTAATATTTATAACTCTATCTTCTCTTTTTAGAGTTGGTAAATATCTGGCACCATAGAATCTGTTTTTTTTTTTCCTTTCTAGTTTTTTCCAGTTTGTCTCTCTCCCTAATTTGTAGCCATTTTGGTAATAGCTTTTTGGCATTTGAAGGTAATTGTTCTTATTTTCCTTCCTATAATTAATACAGTAGAACTGACACCTGTGGCTTGAATTAACGTACTCCGGTATGTCATTAATGCTTGAAATGTGTCTGATTGTTCAAAAATTTTCTTAGCTATTTTAACAGCGCTTTCCGCATAACTGTCTGCAAAATCTTTGAAAACGTAACTTGAGAATTGTTTTCCATTATCAGTGACACGTTCAATAGGAATTCGCCAACTGGAGAAGAAATTTTTCAACTTCTCTATCACGCATTCGCTTGTCATTGGATTAAGCATTGTTATTTCTATATATCTTGAGAAATAATATATTGCAGCAATATATTGGTGCCCTTGGTGAGTGAAAATATCTGTGCCAGTTCTTTGCCATGGCCCTTCAGGAAGTAGTGTTACTTTTAATTTTTTTCTTTTTATTTGTTGGATGGTGTATGTAACAAAACGAGCATTTGTATATACTCCTCTAACTCTTGAGATATTTTAGGCCACCACACCAATTCTTTGGCTCTCTCTCTAGGCATTTGTTTTGTCCCAAGTAACCATTATGAAGTTTCCATAATATTTCTGTTCTAAATTTTTCAGGTATGACAATGCTGTCCTGAAACTATAGTAAATTGTCATGAATTGACAATTCATTCAGATTTGGAAAATATGGCCTTATGCCTTATTTTATTCTTCTTTTTTTTGTGTGTGTGTGCCCATCCATTTAGTGAGCTGTATTATTTCCTGTAATACAGTGTCCTCTTGAGTGGCCATTTTTATTTCATTTAATGTCTAATCCGATGCTGGTTTGGTTCTTGCTACGCAGTCTGTATATACGCCTACATCTTTGCTGGTATTACTATCAGTGTTTGATAAAAGACTTTTTGATAGTGTATTAGGTATAACTAGCGCCTTCCCTGGGACTTGTTCTACTACTGAGTTATATCTTCTCAGTCCCATCAAAAGCCTTTGACATCCTAATGGGAGACTGTACTGTTCATGCGTGTTTATTAAGGGTATAAGTGATTTATGCTCCATTAACATTTTAAAGGATTCGATTCCAGTGACATATCTGTCAAGATTTTCACATGCCCATACACAGCTCAAATACTCTTTCTCAATTTGTGCATATTTCCTCTCAGCGCTAGAGCATGAGGCAAATGCTATTATTTTTAAAATTCCATCTATTTCTTGAAATAGATCTGCTCCAAGATCATAACTGTAGGTCTGGTTGGGTCATAGTAGGCTAGAATTGGTGCTTTAGTTAGTAATTCCTCTAATTTTTAAAAATAATTTTCTTGTGGGTAATCCCACACAAATACGGTGTACTTTTTTGATAATTCCGTCTTGGTTGTATTGTTTCAGACAAGTTTGGTAAGAATTTTTCTATGTATCTGACCATGCCGATTATACAACGTAATTCAGTTAAATTTGTAGGTGCCACCAACTCCTGAAAGGCTTTTAGTCTTTCCTTGCTGGGTTGAATTCCGTCTCCAGAAAATGTGTTCAAAATTCTAGTCATGTCTTTTAGAATTCACACTTTTCTTTATTAAGCTTGAATCCGTTTTTTTGTAATTTTTTAAGAACAGTTTTTAGTCTTTTGTCGTGTTCTTCTATAGTTTTACCATAGATTAGAACATCGTCGATAATTGTTTCGACTCTGAATATTTTTCAATATTTCTGGTATCTTTCGGAGCTGATGTCATACCAAAATGTAATATTTTGAAGCAATATCTTCCAAAAGAAGTAATGAAAGTCGTGAGTAGATAAGTATTCATTACTTAACGGAATTTGGTAGAATCCGCTGGTAGCATCCAGTTTAGAAAAAAGTTTATTTCCATTTAGTTTAGGCGAAATATTTTACAAGCAATACGTGAAACACAAATAAGTAAGAAACGCCTACACATAAATAGGATCAGAATCACTAGAACAAAAACTTTTGTACAAATCAGTAAAAAATAGGTTCCAAAATTAAATAAGTAGTTTCTGGAATTTGATTAGACAGTACAGTCACGTGCTATGCTTCCGAATACATCCGTACGTTTGAACTCCAAATCAGCAGGTCACTGAGTGCTATCCCGCGTAAACCGAAAAACCTTTGTTTGGAGCGCACGTAATCAGGATAATTATATATACATCGATTTCAGGGGCAATAAAAACACATCCAGCAAAAACCCAGTCAGCAACTGGACGTGGATCACCCGTCGATGACAGGCGGCTAGATCTGTAAAGAACAGAATTCTCTCGTTACTATGACAACATCTCAGTCAGAGACGACTACACACCATTCAAAGAAATATTCATAGCCGTGCCAAAAGTAAGTCTGATCATCTATCTGTATATCCATTTCCTTTTCGAACCACCGTAATCAGATTTCACGTATTAGCACTCACACACACAACGTTCCTACTAATGTGCTTCACACACACATACCCACACACGCATTCAGTCAGCACCCACGCATACACTCCGTTAAAAATGTGCTTTTGACACACACACACACATATATACATACTTTATATTGACCAAAGCATATGACTTTACGAACTACCCTTTAACAAATGTAAAATTTTTGTCGAACATTTGAACTTGGATTTTTTTACGAACAAATACAATGTTTACCATATAAAAAAAATGTTAATATGTACATAAACATATGATTGTTTCAATCTGGTTTTTATTTTGCCTATATAAAAAAATAGTTTCTTAGCGTTATGTTGTATTTGTGGGCACGAAGCTCGTATTTTAATTTTTCACTTTTAATCCGGGTAAACTGACCCTACAGTGTAATGTTCCCTTTTCACAGCGAGATTCAGCTTCTTCAGATCTAAACATATACGGACTTTTCCGTTTCTTCTTATTACGGGTAATATAGACGCTCGCCAATCAGTTGGTTCTGTAACCGTTTCGATAATTTCTTCGTTTTCTAGTCTATTCAATTCTTCCTTCACCATTATGGGACTGTTGCTATACAATAAGATGTAGCGCCTTTTTTCAGAACTGTTTTAACTGGGTCTCTGTTCAAACACTCTCTGGTGTCAAATGAAGTCCCCTGTTCTATTTTGTCTAAACGTTTCTCTAAATTCTTTTTTTACAGATGTACATACGTTCTCTCCCTTTTTGCATTCAATAACATATATCTCCAAATCATATTTGCCCTTACCTTCTTTTGTAGCGGTATTAAATTTTCCAGTGCATTGGACTATTGTTCCATAACTTGTGAAGATGCCATTAACTGGTTTTAATATAGGTTTTTCTCTCAAATATTTGTAAGTTTCGGTTGAGATAATGTTTATATCGGCGCCTGTATCGATTTTAAATTTCGCAGCTGTTTTACAAATTTTTATACCACTGGTCATTTAAATTTGTTTCTATCAGCTCTCCTCATAAATATTCCTTTTCTTCATTTTCTGTCTGTATCATATTAGTTTCAGTTCTGCGGGCTACAGCGAAATGATTCATTTTCCCGCATTTCTTGAGATGTTTCCCTTTCGCTGGGCAGTTTTTAAAATCATGTCTTTTATTATATCTGTCGGATCAACCAGATGTTTCCATCTCAAGAGTCAGGAGTCAAATGACCAAAATCAGTTATTTACCCATAGGCTACGAGTAGCACTTCCGTTAGCATTGAAAACATTAAAAATGTAATACAAATTATTAATCGACCAGTGATAGCATTTTTAGGTACTTTTTGTGAGCCAGAACTTGCTTAAGGGAAACTATAAATACAGACCAAGAGGCAGTTGGCGAATGGATTACACGTTGTCAACTCAACCGATTTACTAATCCACTGAAATATTTCACGCTTCTCTGATGTAAATTCAACAATGAATCCAAGGTATGAACTTTCTCCCTTTTAAGGGGTTTTATTAAACACACCTCAACGTGTGTCTTATCTATGAACATTCCCCCTTTCAAGGGTTTTATTAAACACACCTCAATGTGTGTTTTGTCTTGGAACTTTTCCATTTTCATGGTTTTATTAGACACACCCTAATGTTTGTCTTTGTATTTTCCATCTTCAGAGGTCTATTTAAATACACCTAAATGTGTGTATGTAACTTTCCTCTTTCAATGGGTTTTTATTAAACACACATAAATGCGTGTATCCTTTCCCTTTTAAATGTGTATATGTGAACTTACTCTTCTTCCCGAGAGTCTTATTATATTCACCATACGATGTGAAAAATGATGAACAAATCTTTATCTTCTTGTTCATTTTAAATTCACTTGTTTAAATGCTTTGCTTAATCATTGCAATGTACGTTGGGTTAAGATTGCTTTATTCCAAAACTGAGTCGTGCATATTTGCGTCATCTCGCCGCGAGAAAAAATGTCCGATTCCCATGCAATATATTAGCTTTTTCTTCCCAGACTTTCGATGCTTCTCGAAAACGTTGAAATCTCTGCGGCCATTTCTGCCAATTTCCCGGATTTGTAAAATCAAACGGCTCTGGTGTAATTAATTTGAACATTTTTTTTCTTTTTTTATCATATAATTTTTTTTTTTTTTTCGAATTGGGCCCTGTTCTTCTAGAAAATATTTTTTTTCTTTTTACAAAGAACCACTCTCTGATGCCATTTCCGACTAAACTTAGGGTGGAAAGATATATCAGATTGGCCACTGAAAAGTCAAAACAACACAAAGACAACACGACACATGATAAACTCAACAACTTATTTTATTTAAACTGTCCCGCTGGATTTGTCTGGATCCCAGCATTCCCTAGTGGGACCGGAAGTCCTTACAGTCATCATCATCATCATTTATGTTGTTATAACACTTGTGCAAGTCGATTTTCCTCAAGTACGTTTTTAAAAATTAAACCCGTGCAGGATGGAATACATGGAGTTTAAGGCATATTTTCAGAAATAGGATATCTAAGGAATTGTTTCAGAATTGACTTCGTTAAAAAAGAGCATACCCCGATGAAAAAAAAAAGGACCCAAACTTGATTAAACAATTTTTTATCATCTAAATGTTTATTATTAAGAGGAAAGACCAAGGTATTTTTTTAATATTTTTTTAATTTTTAATCCTTTCTAGCACGTCCGAAATTTTAGCTAAAAATCTTGTTTTTATCAAAGTTGACGTAAAATCAATCATGTCAGCCATTATTGACAGTTTTGGAAACAAAAGTGAATGTCTCCATTTAAAAATCTTGTCAAATTCAATTATGCTTTTTTCAGAAGTTATTTTAGGAAAATTAGAAAATTTAAAGTATACTTTTAAAACAAACATTACTTAATTTTTAGTACAAAAAATTTAGTTGGAAATTTTTAAATATAATTTTTTTTTCTTTTTCAATGAAAGAAGTATGTCTAACCGTGGTGATTGGTTTTGGAGGTGTGAATTGACGTTTACGTCAATGTATTGACAACTAACATTAGAGCAATTTATCTGACGGAAGGGCAGAAGTGACAGTATTTTTAAGTGAACCACCTTATTTAACTATAAAGTAATTCTTAAAAATTAAATACTTTCAAAAGTCTAGTATTTATTGATTTCTTTTAGGTACTTTTTTTAATGAAGATATGTCCAAAGTCGTCCGTAAAATTGAATCTAAAAAAAGAAAAATTAGTAATTGCAGTATATCTTTCACTGAAAAAGAAAAAATATATATTTAAAAAATGAAAAGAAAATATTTAGTGAAACGTAAAAAAAGAAAAAGAAAATTAATTAAAAATTTTGAAAATGCGACGATGATTGTCAGTCAGTCAGAGAATTTGATATGCTATCAGGAGAAACAACTCAAGCACATTTTTTCAGAATCGTGCTTCCGTAGTTTCGTAGGGAGTGTTTTTAATACATTTTTTGTATATTTTAAAATTATAGTAAACATACAACGTTTCGCAGATTGTAATAAGCTTTCAAATTTATGATCTGTAAAAAGTAGATCTTTTAAAAAGAGCATCTTTAGGAAAGTATTTCAAAGAGAAAAGTTCTTGTTGCTTGTTTGGAAATGTTTTGTATGTTTGTAATGTTGTTTGAAAAATTTCGTACGTACATGCATGCATGAATATGTTTTCATAGGCGTCTGACCGTAGATGATCGAGACGCAAATCCTTTAAGGTTACATCTTCGTAGGCGAAATGAAGAAAGAAGGAAGAAGAAAAAAGGGAGAACAAGCTCGTGTCTGCCATTTATAATTAATGTAACCATGCGATAGGTTCCCAGGAACATGGCGGGAAAAAATGACTTGGTCACGCGCTGGAAAAATATTTGTACGTGGGTGGATTGCAACGCCCACTTGTGTGTTTATTGACCAATTAGAAGCTGATATTTCTTGAAAATCTGTATGAAGCTGGGTAAGCTCTTGATACACTTTTTGCACAGATTTGTACAAAACTCAACATTGATAAGAAAGTGGTATCTAGATGCTAAAAGACACACTCCTTCAAATTTAATTTTAAAATATTTAACAACTTTATCACATTTTGCATTTAAAATTTATAAAAGAAAACAATTCTTATAAAAATTCATTTTTCATCGAAAAAATATTTTGGCTTCAGATAAAAATGTCCTTAATATATATTATTCGGAAAAGCCATTAAAAGCTTTTTTTTAATTAAATAATGTCTTAGTTTTATTGGGTTTTGTATTTTACAATTCAGGCCTAAAGTTTGCGTAGAACAGTTAATCGATTTACAAAAAAATCGATGGTTTATATTCTTCAAAGTCTTCTGCATTTAATAAAAACAAATACAGAAATTTACAGTTTGGGATTTTTAAGTTTTCATAAAATTAATTAAGTGTGGGGGGGGGGGTAACAGATGTAAAAAAAAATTACCATGAATTTCTAAAAAACATACATTTCTAAAATAATTTCATTCATTTTTTAATAAGTTCTGAAAGTTTCATTAAAATCCAACAATTATTTGATTTTGCAAGAATTTCCAAATTAATGTTTTTTCAACTGAAAAAAAGCGTGAGAAAAAAAACTAATGCTAAATATTACGTGACCTTTGACCTAAAAAAAAACAAGATATTTAACCAAAATTTCAAACGTGCTAGAAAAGAATAAAAAAATTTAAAGAATAATAAAAAAATACTTTGGTCTTTCCTCTTATAACATAAACTTTTTTCACAATAAAAATTTGTTTTTTATTAAGTTTAGGCCTTTTGTCATCATGCTATGCAGTTTTTTTGGGCTTTGTTTTGTTTTTTTCGGCGAATTATCGAACATAAGTATCTCCTTGCATAAAATACAATTGCATTTGCAAACAGTCGCAAATATGATGTGTGCCATAAGGAACAAATATTTTTTTGTCTGTATTTCAAATTTCCTTCTATTACCGATTACTTCTCTACTACACGAGCTAAACCAAGGTCGTTTGCATTTTACAGCCAAATATCCAATTAATCTTCAAGTAAAGTATATATTTCCGAAAACAAAAAGTTGTTCAACTTTGAACAATCAGTGCTTTTTGTTTGAATCCCTCAAATGCTATTGTTCAGTTGTTAATTACTATTTTCCACGACTTCACCGCAGACCTTTGACTTTTGGGAGAAAACAGAAAATAACAAACGCTATTATTATTTATCAGAAAGGGCAAGAATTATTATTCTCTCTGCTCACAGCGTCCAGTCAAGTGGTATTCAAAATATAAAGACTATAAAACAATACAGAATAGACAAGCAATAATTAATCCAAACACTTGTTGCTGATTGAATGCTTTCTACAAAAAGTCAGTGAGCAGATTTTTCTTCCCTGCCAGAATTACGACAGTTACAGTTAAATGTCATTCAGTGATTTTGTTTTCACTTTGCGGTCAAGTAAAGACATCACCTTCATCTTGTGGGTACATTTATTTTACACGCTATTATCGACAATTTTATAACAATTCGACTTATCGCTAGAGTGCCTACCACAGTGCGACGGTTAAAAGTCTTCCTGGCTAGCTCTCCTATCATTTAATACCCAATTATTAAAGCCCTGTGTCAAACGAAGCTTTACTTAATATCAGTACAAGTAACCTCTTTTCTCACTAATGTTGAAAGTGTAATTCAAAGTGCACTAAACATAAATCTTCAATTCGCCTATCTGCTGCTCTCTTCTTCCCTGGAGGACGTAGACGACCATGGCTCTCCTCAACTTCCTGTCCTCTGTAGCTGTAAGTTTTGTCTTTTTGCTATCTCTCCTAATCCCTGTTCAGCCAATCTTTTACACAAGCAGGGGTTATGCTTCAACTGTCTAATTATGTGCCCCTTTTATGTTTCCATGTTCCCCAGAACTTCATTTGCTCGAATTTTCAGTTCACGATATTCTCAGCATTCTTCCTTGGCACAATATTTGTTGCCGCAAGTCTATTCTTCATCTATGAGGAGATTGTCCAGCATTCGCTTCCATCCTGATATCGCAAAACAGTTCACTCAGCTTTTCTTTGCTGGTAACGATTTTCTTAATACTTTACTTAGCTTTTGGAAGGTAACTTTCGCTATTCTAATTCGCCTTCGAATTCCAGTGTCGCATTTTCCATCTTCTGTTAAAACAATTCCTAGATATTTCAATTTTTGTACTTGCTAGATTTTGCTGCTTCCAATTCATAGTTCGCATCTTGTGTTGTTCTGTTTACTGACAACCATACATCCTGTTTTCTTATAATTGATGTTTAATCTAAAAAAGTCTTTTCTTCCATTATTACCATCTCGAGGAGTTTCTGTGTTTGCTATCAACACTGTATCATCTGCATATATTATGTTGTTAAGAGTGTAGCCGCAAATAATGAATCCTGGTAGGACTTCTAATTCTTTAAGGATTGTCTTACTTTAAAGGTTGAATAATTTCTGTGAGAAGATACCTCGTCTTACGCCCTTTTCTATTCTTGTGTATTTACTGAATTCATTTTCTCTCCGTATGCAGGCGGTTTGTTCACAGTACAGGTTTTGGATTATTCTAATATCTTTCACGGATAAATCAAGCTTGCTTAGTAGTTCAAAAAGTTCTTTGTTACGTACTTTAACAAACGTATGCGTTCTTTAGTAATTGTATTCTTACTATTATCATTCTGGGCATAAATATCGCTTTCCTTGTTCCATTGTCTTTAACCCCCCCCCCCCCCGTTGTCCTATTTCTGGCTTAGTTCTGCTACAAAGCTCTATTCATCGGAGGTCGGATGATAAATTTTGCTATGTGGCTCATTAGGCTGACTGTCCGATGGAGTTTGAATTCGTTTATTAACCAAATCTGTTAAAAATCACTGGGTGGAAATCAATTGGTCTGATAAAGGATTAGGACCTGAGTAATATACAGCAAGTTGGTTTCATAGACCATACAAAATTTAAAGTTTAATATTTTCTTTCATTGTTCTATATAGACTAAAGGTATTTTCTGTAGGCGAGCAATCGGTTCTCGCAGTTAGTGTAAAGAAACCTTCACTTTTGTAGCCTTTTTAGGCTAAAAAGACGTAGGAAGAAGGGCTGATCATCAACCATAGTTACTCTTAGAGCTAATCACTGACCCATTCATTCGTTATTATTTCTTACACGAAAACACTTACCATTCTTACTACAGTCACCATAATACCACAAGTCTCTATGAAGTCTAACTAGTCCCCTTTGGTGAGAGTGGAGAATAAAAATAAGATCTTGTAAAAATGTAACACCAATGTGTTTACAATTAACTTACAACTATTTCAGTCAGTCAGTTATGCGCCATGCGTGATACACGCTTAGGCGATCATGTAACTTTCGATACATGACTGACGAGGCAGATTTTTTCCAGCAGTAGGTTGCCATTTCTTTCTGCAGTAGACCAGTTGCCATCCAAGGCAACTGTCCTGCTATTTATCCATAGCTGGGAGGAGGAGAAGAAGATTCATACCTTTCCCAAGGGTATTAGCACGTAATTTGAATGGATTTGAATGTAATTCGTACTCGGCTCTCCGATTCCTCCATCCAAGTCATTATCCATTACCCCACCGTGCCTACATCGACTACATACAACTATTAGGTTGGTGCAAAAATAATGACGTAATAATGTCGTTTTTGACGTTAAAAAATACTTCAAAAAACGTCATTATTTTTGCACCAACCTAATATTTACAAACCAAGAACAAAACAGTGTTAATAATAGGAAACCACAAAAATGTAACTTGTAGCAGAAATGTTCGTTAAACAGAGGAAAATAATGCGGGACTAAATAAAAACAAAGCATTCACTCTTCCAAACATTCACCCAAACACGCACTCAGACACTATAACAAATAAAAAAAGACATACACTCTACAATACGAAAAAATTACCTCGCATCCAATAGAGAGGGAGCATCTCTGTCACTTAAAGAGGAGGGTAGGGGGGTTAAACTAAAGAAAAGGGGAATAACTTTGTCACTCTTCGAGAATAATTTGAATGTTTAATATATTGAATTAATCTCAGTTTAAAATAAGATCATGGTTTGCGAGGTTCATTTTTACCAAAGTGCTTTCTTTAGTGATATAACCTATCTTAAAATGCTTAATTAACAGGAAAATATAATTTCCTGCGTGTTTATCCTGATCACAAAAGCAATGACTTCAGATGAAAATACTGGGGAGACTGTTAATTTAAAATAAATAAAATAAAAAAGATACCACCCTAACGACTCATTTTTATTTTCATTAAACTCAAAGAAAAAAGTTTAAAATTCGAATGTCGCCTCTGTCGCCTCCTTCTCGGCCGGTCCCTTCGAATATCCAATCCCCGTGTCTGATCGATAAGTTGATCGCTTAGATGCGTTGTGTTTAGTTTTGATCATAAGGCTGGTAAAGATCGAATCGTTGTCGGGAATCGTCGTACTGGGTTGGGCCAGGCAGAATGAAGACGTAAATGAGAAAAAAATAACTTACATTCTTTTGTACAGTGCTTGGTTAGTCTTGATTTCAGAATTTAACAATTCCTCATGCAGAAAATTATCAACCCAACCCGGTTCTTAAGTTGAACGTGACACTTCGTTTGCTTTGGTTAAGTCTGGCACAAGACTTTTGTCAGAGGTTCTCTTCAGGCAGGCAGACAGGCAGTCACGTGATTTCAGGCAACGCGGTCGTCTCTCGTCTCAGCGTCTGCAACTGTCTCAGTCGCTTCGATTTCTCGCATTTATTGGCATTCACCCAAAACCGGCGTGGGGCATGACGCGATTAGGAGATTTGGTGTTGCCACTATCTTCCAACAAGAGCCCTTTTGCTGTCTGACTCTGGGAAATTAATTACATCTCCAAAAATTGAGGAGATCTCTTTTCCTAGGGGCAGCGGTCACAGGTATCGATCCGCACCGATAAATTCCTCCTTCTCTTATTGGTATCTCACACCAATACTTCCCAATGGGCGTGGGCAATTCCTCCACCTCCATCAGTATTTCACCTGCGCCTGCCACATTGGCTACATTTCGACCAATCTAGCTCCTGACTATAACGTGGTTTAATTTATTTTCATTAATTAAAAATTATCATTTTAAATTTCGCGTAAGCAAAATTTTCTCATCTTGGTTTTTACTTAAAAATCAGAAATTTACCAGGTAGTTCTCCGTTCAGCCATTCCCCCAACCCTGTCAGGATAATTGTATTCCAACTACCCTAGATTGCAAAAAGGAACTCTATTCACAGATCAAATCTTATCCATCCTACTTATATTGTTTTCGGTACTTTGAAGCTGGGTCATTAATCAGCTGTCAGTTTAAAGTTCGTCACATGGCTTTTTGTGGCAATATCGCCTTTCTTTAAGTAACTTTTCTGGTTTTAGAGAATTAAGCTTTCATTTTAAAGAAAGAAAAATCTCCCTTCTTTCTCTGTCTGTCCATCGTTCTATTTGTTAACTTAACTTCCCTTCTCGTTTCGTTCCGAGCTAAGTTTTTGGATTTAACCCCTTCTTTCCATTTACCAGTGCCAAATAGTGTCACTTCACTGAAATTAGTTTAAAGTAACTTCTCAAAATGCATGGTATTTTCGGCCATTTTTTTCTTGCTGCAGACTTTCACGATGTGTTCATGCGTCGGCGACGAATGTCTCCCAGTAAAAGATATTTTAAATATCGAATTTTCTTCTTTTAGAAGCAAAACCAAAGGAGATTGACGCCACACAGATTGACAGTAAAATATTTGATGAATGCAACATGTAAATACAGAATTTCCCAAGGTAAGTCATTACCAAGAAACTAATTTGTAATGAATTTGAACAAGTATTAAAACAAAAAGTACACAACATAAACATTGCAATGAAAATGAAAATGTTTGAAAAAGTACAAGAACACTTTCGTAAAAGTTCACGGTTTCAGTTCTTGTTGGACGTTATCAAGCATGCTAAATGTAAAAAGGTGAATGCAATAAAAAGAAAAAAGAATAAAGATTTTTTTTTTTCTCTCTTAAAGACTTATGCTTCAAGAGGTGAAGTTAACCAGCGATTTAAATTTTGCTTTGTTTATGTTTGGGTCCAAAACTGAGCAGATATGAAATTCTGAGAATCTATAGCGAGAAGGATTTCTCTTAAAGGCACTTTTCAGCCTTGCTTGATCGGCAAAAGTTCTTCGTGATTGAATCGGTATAAGCACATTGGATCTAATGACAGCTCCATCCTGCTCAGAGGGATGATGCAGTTTCAAATCTTTTAATAAGATTTCTCGAATATTCAGGCTGGTAGACAAAATATACAGTTTAATAAATAAATGGAGCGTCTATTCAAATATGAGTATCCACTAAAACAACGTTTAAAGTGATAAAATCTGTTGGATTAATAAATAAAATATCCATTATTTCTTAAGATATATAGATGAAAATTGCTAAACTTCAAGACGTTCAACGGGGTTTGTTATGTGGGCCTTCACACAAGCTCAAGAGCTAGTGTAACGGGACGAATATTTGGCTTAAACCAATCATTCCTAACAAATCTGACAGACCTGACAAAGTAAACATGACAACTGCTCTTGAAAATGGCCTCCAATCAGTGGTTTACTGGAGCAAGAAATGGCTTGTAAATTTTAACACTTTCAAAACAAAACTGCTTTCATTTAATCACCAGAGAGAATCTTCTATTAAACTCCAGAACAGCACTCTATGCCTATTTGGCCTCACGTTTTCCACTGAGATGAAATGGAACGACTATATCGAATCAATTGGTATGTCTACTGCAAGGAAAATTAGTTCAGTTTCATGCAGAAAATTTTTCTCGTCAGAAACCATATTGCACATTTATCCTAGTGGCATTTTCACCTTGCTTGGAGGTGAAACATATTTTAAGACATTTGTATGTTATGTTCCTTTTTTTACAAATACAAATATTTAAGTAAATGCTCTGTTTATAATAAACAGTATTAACAACATTTACCAGAATTAAATATCGTTAATATTGTTTATTATAAACAGAGCATTTACTTAAATATTTTTGTATCTATAAAAAAAAAAAAAAAAAAGAATGTATAAACATGAAAAATGTCTTAAAATAATTGTCGGACTTTGTCCATTTCATAATGTATGACGTCATTTGTTTACATTTGGATACGCATCGAGCAGATATGAATGTACGAGAGAATATCATAGAGGTCGTTTAAAAACAGTAAAATCGACCTTGCTAACCGGAAATGGCTGTGACTCAATTGGTAAAGCACATCAGGCTAAATGACGGTTCCGTGTAGGATACCGGCTTGATTCCTGTCGGAGGACGCATATTTTCTAGGAAGATTTCTTGGTCATTCAAGCCAGTAAATGTCGTTAGTACTGTTTATTATAAGCAGAGCATGTACTTAAATATTTGTATCTTTAAAAAAAAGAATGTAAAACATAAAAATGTCTTAAAATAATTGTTGGACTTTGACCATTTCATAATATATATATATATATATATATATATATAAATTACAGGAAAAATTTTTGCACTTTTTTTAGACAAAATCTGTAAAATTTTCGATAAATTTTAACATTAGTATCTGCAAAACAAATGGTATTTTAAAAAGGACAGTTATTGTTTTGACATCACTCTTACTGCATACTTCCTCAGTATTTTTTTTTTTTTTTGTTTTAGAAAGTTCTTTTTAGAATTTTAATAAAAATGCAAATATATGAGGCTGGATTTATGCATTCTCTTTCCTCCCAAGAATTGACAACAAGAGAATTAAACACTCTTCATTTTATTAGATTGTTTATTTACAAGAATAATTTTACAAGTTTATAAAATGTGAACCAAGTACAATGCAATATTTATCATTTGCCATATTACAAAGAAATAACTATGAACACAAATATTTTTCATTCATAAATTTATAAAAATAGCTGAGAAAAAGAAAATTTAAATAAACAAATAATGAGTAACTGTAATTATAAATTTTGAAAATAAATCATTTTTTAAGCATTTCTTTCATTTGCTCCCTCCATATAAATTCACTAAAATAATTTGCAACATTTGTACTTTTTTTCCTTTAGAACTAACAATAAAAATGTTCTTTGATTCTATACTGTTTACTACTGAGTTATTAGACTTTTTAATCATAAGAATAGTGTTGAATAATTTTGTTGTCAATTCTCAAAAAAAAAAAAAAAAAAAAAAAAGTAAAGAGAAAGCATAAAAAAACAGTTCTATGTTTAGGTTTTATTAAAATTAAAAAAAATAGCTTTCTAAAAATAATAAAAATTGCTGAGCAAGAATACAGTAAAAGTGGTGTCAAAAGAAAACTGAACCTTTTGACACAGGTTTTTTTTCAGGTACAAATGTTATACTTTGCCAAGTTTTCATTGTCTAATATGTAGTGTATTTTAATTAGGAACCTCCACAGATTCACAATACCTCAGGTTTAAAATGAATTTTTGAAAATGAAAAACCTTTCTTGATTTTATTTTAGTTTTAATTCTAATAGATTGAATTTAACATTTTCAATAAGCAAAATACTTTACTGTATTTCAAAACTAATTTAAATTGATTGGAAAGAGTTTACATTTTGAAATTAGTGAAATTTTTTATTTTAGTGTAATTTTTAGCCACCTGTCATCAGAATGTAAACCTCTTTATTAAAAAAATCTTCCAATACAATAAATAGCAATGTCTTTCATCTGTTGCTGTGAATTGCTGTTTATTTCCCATCTGATGAATCTAATTTTGGAATGTGAAATTATTTAGCACCTTTCAGTTCACATTTCTCAAAACCGAATTTGGGTTATTAAAGTTTGAAATTAACTTTAATGATTCAGAAAATCGTTCAAGGTTAGATTAGTAGTCCTCGTTATTGATTGGTTTAGTTGTTTACTTAATCTGTGTTGTTTCATGTTGCATAAATAAAGATACAACAATATGTAATGTTTAGATAGTTGATTGATGGAGATGCGGAAGTTGCTTATGATCTCAGAGTGGGTCACTGAGATTATACATATGGATTATTCTCTCCCATTTCAAACCCTCACTTGTTGATTTTATTTTGAGAGTTTCAAATTTATGGTCTTAGTGCTATTTATTAAGTTTAAGGCACACACTCAAAAGTAAAAATTGTAATCAAGAAAAATGATGCAAACCAATCTTTAAAACAAAATGCAATATAAACTTTCAGCTTTCTAATGAAATTTATCATTGACAACTAAAAATATTCATTTACCAAAATATAATGTTCTAGTGAGTATTCTACTTTGGATTATTAAACAACCAAAAAGATTCCTGAAAATAAGTGAGAAAAAAAAAATGACTTGCCTCGTTACTTTCCAAGATACACGGCATAATATCAAAGAACATTATACTAAACATTACTGTAATGTCTCACATGGCTCCAAAGACAATTACAGAACTGCAAATGCAGTTGCTTTTCAATAAAACAATTGCTAGGAAATGCCTTCCAAAAGACACATTGATTTTAAGTGTCAAAAACTTAGCAATAGATTTTGCATTAAATATCATTTCAGAGAAAAATTTAAAGATTTTTCTTCTCAGACATTTTTTACATTCTATCATCTTTGAAAAACAGAACAGAAGAAAGACCCTTAATTGACAAATACCTGAGCAGAATGAATTTAATATGCAAATCAAGAAAGATTCTAGATATGAACATTAGTGACAGTGGGAGGGGCATATGGTCCCGTATGCTGACCTGAAGACTCCCAAATAAAAAAGCAACAGCATTGGAGTAATAGTAGTTTTTCTCATATTTTCTAACACTCAGTAGCTTTACTGCCTTGCTTGGGGTGAAATATTTTATTTTTTTTAAATTATACATAAATGAAAATATTCCAAGCAGATCAGTTTAGAAATGAATGACATCAAGATAAAAATCAAGGAATTTGATAGAAATATATAAATCTGATTGACTGAAAATTGTGCATAGAATTTCATTTAAAGATTCCGAGAGAAATAAGTTGAATAGGATTTTGAGTCAAATCAAAAGTTAAAATGTTTCAATGTTACTCCACTCCAAGGTGACTGATATATGGTGCATCTTCTATTGTTTTCCATTTTCAAACTTAACACGTTTGCGCTTTGGCAGTTACTGTGAAATTTAGAAATATAGTAGTGTATGTTAGCTACATGAAATATATATAACATACATATATATATATATATATATATATATATAACATATAAATATAACATAAATTATATAACATATATAACATATAAATATATATAACATATAAATATAACATATAAACATATAAATATATATAACATATAAATATAACATATAAATATATACATATATAACATATAAATATATACATATAAAACATAAATATAAC
>OZ010604.1:8257113-8338821 GCA_963932145.1 Acanthosepion lycidas | reverse complement strand
TATATATATGTCTATCTATCTATATATATATATGTCTATCTATCTATATATATATATGTCTATCTATCTATATATATATATGTCTATCTATCTATATATATATATGTCTATCTATCTATATATATATGTCTATCTATCTATATATATATATGTCTATCTATCTATATATATATATGTCTATCTATCTATATATATATATGTCTATCTATCTATATATATATATGTCTATCTATCTATATATATATATGTCTATCTATATATATATATATATATGTCTATCTATATATATATATATGTCTATCTATATATATATATGTCTATCTATATATATATATATATATATGTCTATCCTATATATATATATATATATGTCTATCTATATATATATATATATATGTCTATCTATATATATATATATATGTCTATCTATATATATATATATATGTCTATCTATATATATATATATATGTCTATCTATATATATATATATATGTCTATCTATATATATATATATATGTCTATCTATCTATATATATATATGTCTATCTATCTATATATATATATGTCTATCTATCTATATATATATATGTCTATCTATCTATATATATATATGTCTATCTATATATATATATATGTCTATCTATATATATATATATATGTCTATCTATATATATATATATATGTCTATCTATATATATATATATATGTCTATCTATATATATATATATATGTCTATCTATATATATATATATGTCTATCTATATATATATATATATGTCTATCTATATATATATATATGTCTATCTATATATATATATGTCTATCTATATATATATATGTCTATCTATATATATATATGTCTATCTATATATATATATATGTCTATCTATATATATATATGTCTATCTATATATATATATGTCTATCTATATATATATATGTCTATCTATATATATATGTCTATCTATATATATATATATGTCTATCTATATATATATATGTCTATCTACTATATATATATATGTCTATCTATATATATATATGTCTATCTATATATATATATATGTCTATCTATATATATATATGTCTATCTATATATATATATATGTCTATCTATATATATATATATATATGTCTATCTATATATATATATATATTATATATGTCTATCTATATATATATATATATATGTCTATCTATATATACATATATGTCTATCTATATATATATATATGTCTATCTATCTATATATATATATGTCTATCTATATATATATATATGTCTATCTATATATATATATATGTCTATCTATATATATATATATGTCTATCTATATATATATATATGTCTATCTATCTATATATATATATGTCTATCTATATATATATATGTCTATCTATCTATATATATATGTCTATCTATATATATATATATATGTCTATCTATCTATATATATATATGTCTATCTATCTATATATTTATGTCTATCTATCTATATATATATATGTCTATCTATCTATATATATATATGTCTATCTATATATATATATATATGTCTATCTATCTAATATATATATGTCTATCTATCTATATATATATAGCTATCTATCTATATATATATATGTCTATCTATCTATATATATATATGTCTATCTATCTATATATATATATGTCTATCTATCTATATATATATATGTCTATCTATCTATATATATATGTCTATCTATCTATATATATATGTCTATCTATCTATATATATATGTCTATCTATCTATATATATATATGTCTATCTATCTATATATATATATGTCTATCTATCTATATATATATATGTCTATCTATCTATATATATATATGTCTATCTATCTATATATATATATGTCTATCTATCTATATATATATATGTCTATCTATCTATATATATATATGTCTATCTATCTATATATATATTATGTCTATCTATCTATATATATATATGTCTATCTATATATATATATATATATGTCTATCTATATATATATATATATGTCTATCTATATATATATATATATGTCTATCTATTATATATAATATGTCTATCTATATATATATATATTATGTCTATCTATATATATATATATATATATGTCTATCTATAATATATATATATATGTCTATCTATATATATATATATATATATGTCTATCTATATATATATATATATATATGTCTATCTATATATATATATATATATATGTCTATCTATATATATATATATATATATCTATGTCTATCTATATATATATATATATATATATATGTCTATCTATATATATATATATATCTATATATATATCTATATATATATATATATATATGTCTATCTATATATATATATATATATATGTCTATCTATATATATATATATATATATATATCTATATATATATATATATATCTATATATATATATATATATATATATATGTCTATATATATTATATATGTCTATATATATATATATATGTCTATCTATATATATATGTCTATCTATATATATATATATATATATGTCTATCTATATATATATATATATATATGTCTATCTATATATATATATATATATATGTCTATCTATATATATATATATATATATATGTCTATCTATATATATATATATATATATATGTCTATCTATATATATATATATATATATATATGTCTATCTATATATATATATATATATATATATATGTCTATCTATATATATATATATATATATATATGTCTATCTATATATATATATATATATATATATGTCTATCTATATATATATATATATATATATATGTCTATCTATATATATATATATATATATATATGTCTATCTATATATATATATATATATATATATGTCTATCTATATATATATATATATATATATGTCTATCTATATATATATATATATATATATATGTGTGTCTCTATAAATATGATTCCAACACGCTACGTAAGATCTTGTGTTTCAAAACGAGCCAAAAACTTCAATATAATTTCAATTAAATTGAATTAAAGTAAGCTCTGTTCCATCTTCAAGCGAAATTTTTTTGGGAATAACTTATTTCTGAAATTTACGTATTTTATTAGCATATTCGTAATTGAAATTAATATTTCCATGGTAACAGCTAGGGCGAATCGTTTAAATAGGTAGGGGTGTTGGGTGTTAATTTGTATCAGTGTAGAGTTACTTTCATAGATGTCAAGTCAGGGTAAGGTGGGGGTGTCCAAATTTAAAACGGAAGAGTTTTTCGCCTAGTATGGTTTACGTGTCTATGGCGATTTATTTTTTTTTTTTATTTGATTTTATTTTTTGACAACTTCATAAAGGATTATCTTTTTTGTAGGGTATTTAAACTATTTATTTGGGCTATGGATTATAAAGGTTATTTTATTGTATGTTTGGTCTACTTTTGTATCGTGTACTATTTTTTAAAAATAATAACAAAAATACTAAAGAACTTTGTATTATTTACCAAACCAGTTCTCTCCTATTTTCTATATATTTTCACATATACCACATATCTCTCTCTCTCTCTCTCTATATATATATATATATATATATATATATATCTCCACCTTGTACTAACTTTTATTATTGTAAATGTTTTTGTTTTTTTTCTTTTATTGCTTCTTGCAAGATTCAAGTAATTGTCAGATTTTAATAAAATTTGCAGGACCTTTTCACAAATGAAATCATTTTTGAATATTTTTTTTTATTAGAAAATCTTCAAAGGAATATTTATATTCTTCCCCTTAATTTTCTAAAAGTATTTGAGAAATTTTAGTGACTACTAGCAGTAGAGCCCAGGGATGGAACAGTAAGAGATAGATCAAGTATCGACCATCATAAAGACTGAAAAATAAAATTGACAAAGATTGTTTAAGGTTGACGGCTACACATGTCTAATTTTTTTTTTTTTTTTTTTTTTTTTTTTTTTTTTTATGAATTGGTCAAACTCAAACAAAAACATTGTTTTCAGTCGTTAGGAGTCTACCAATTGAATAGAATTTTATTATAAAGAATTGTCTTGTAAATGGAATTTTTAAAGCATTCTGAATGGAAAAATTAAAAAAAAAGTGTGCAAGACAATAAGAAACACTACCTGCCAAAAAAAAAAGTGAAGTTTTGTTGAAATCGGTTGAAAAATGTAGGAAATCCGATCCCATATATAAATGAACAGACACACACTCACAAACAACCTGGGTTTTATAAGTATAACTCATACAAGTTGTCCCCCTTTAATTAATGCTTCTTAATCGTGTTTTCCAATTGATTTTGTGCAAAAACAATTGTTTTTCCAATTTTTGGCACTGTCAAGAACCACTGCAAGGTAATTTTACGTAGTCCTGTGAAGTTTTGTTGAAATCTGTTGAAAAAATGTAGGAAATCCGATCCAATATATAAACGTACAGACACACACACAACCTGTTTTTTATAATAAGATTAGTTAAAATCAGAATTTATTGAATAATTTAATTTAAATCTTTTTTTTTTTTTTTTTTTTTTTTTTTTTTTTTTTTTTTTTTTTGTTGTTGTTGCTTGCTTGCAATCAGTATAATTTCTGCTTACAGTAAATTTAATCCTTCAGCATTTCTTTAAAGCTAAATTGAAAGCTTCAGGAAAACTTTTTCATTTTAAACCTTACATGTACCCAATTCAAGGCAGTACCTGATTTTACGTGAATAAGATTTAAATATATAATTTGTTTACACAGTATTTTTATTTCAGTTATAACCTGAACCACCAGTGACCCAACAGGTCACTGATGGTAGTCTAGTATTCTCAGAACTAAACCAAAAATAATTGTTTGGTCCTGTTTCATTTGGAATTTAATTCTTGCATCATCAGTAAACTGAAAAGGAAACGGCATCCAGGTCGCTAATATATTTCAAATGATAATGAGCACGCAAAATCAGAATCATTAGTTTAGAAAAATTTTAGCGTCTTTTTTTTTTTTTTTTTTTTTTTTTTTCTTGTGAAAATTCATTGATTTGAAAATTCTTGCCAAAATCAATATTTATCAGATTTTAATCAGTTTCACAACTTATTCACAAAGGAAATTATTTTTGGAATTTTTTTGATGCATAATGAATTTTTACAAGGTTTGTTTTTATTTATTTTTATAATTTAGAATAATTTATAAGTTTAAAAATCTTTTTAAAATTCTGTTAATTTCATCCTTTTAGATGTTAGGTAAAAATTATATTTACTAAATCATAAATGGAAAAGCTTAATATAAATCACCAAATGTTAATATTTTTAAAATATTTTGGATTTTTTTTTTTTATATATGTGTATAAACATGCAGATTTTTGCAGAAACTTATGTTCATACACAACATTATCAGAAAATAGGAGTGATAATTATAAATTCAAAACAAAAATCTAGAATTATATCATTTTTTTAATCATGTTTTACAGATAAATTCCCCATGTAAAATCATATCTGATATGCTGTCAGCAGCTCAAATAAACAGCTACTGTCAGGTTAAAAACATGTATTTCTACAATATTTTAGACTTAAAGTGAATGTTTTAAATTGGATAATATTCCTCAGTTTCAGAGAAGTGTTTTTTTTTTTTTTTTTTTTTTTTTTTTAAGCAAAAAAAAAAAAAAAATTCTAGGCAATTGAAATTAGTTTTGAAATAATGCAAAGTATTTTGCTTATTGGAAATATTAAATTTAATCTGTTAACTTTACATTTAAAACTTTTATGAAAGCCTCAAAGATTTTACATTTTTAAAAATTCATTTTAATCCTTAGGTACCATATGTGAAGGTACCTGTCATTTCGAAAGAAAAAAAAAATTTTTTTTTTTTATTCAATGTGAACACACATTGATTTGGAAATTCTTTAAAAAATAATTGTTGGATTTCAATGAAACTTTCAGGAGTTAGAAATTTCAGAATTTTTTTTTATACACACACACACACACACACACCTATATATATATATATATATATATATATATATATATATATATATATATATATATATATATAATCTTTGTCAAAAACTTTTACTAAGGGCCCCCAGTTATTTAATTGCTTTTATGGAGAAGATATATTATGGACACTATTTTCTTGAAGAAAAATGTTTTTGATGAATAACAAATTTTTACAAGAAATTTTCAGTTTTTAAAAATTCTAATTTAGAATAATTTATGAAGTTTTAATTCTCTTTAAATTCTGTGTTTGTACCAGTTGGGTGATTAAGTAAAAACTATTTTCTAACCATAAATGAAAAAGCTTACTATAATTAAGTGGCAGCCCCCACCCCAGTACTTTAATAAGAGCAGTAACTATAGTAAATTTGAAACCAAATTATTTAAAATTCAATAACACGTTATATTACTTAGAATATTTTTCTATTTAAGATTACTGGGTAGTTAAAGAATTATATGAAAAGGACACTCCTATTATATTCAAGTAATTTTTACAAATATGTCCCCACCGTAGAAAAAAATTTTTCAAACATAGGTCCATTGACATAGTTGTCAATACCTCATTAAAACACTCACTTCTGTGTTAAAAAATGCTTTAAGATTTTAAACTAAGTAATGTTTAAAATCAGATTAATTGAACTTGAAATCAGCTAATTTTCCCCTGATAAAGTTAAAATATGCTTCAGAAAAATATATTTTATTTTTGAAAGATCTTTTAACGTTGTTAGGGTTTTCTATCATTTCACTCCAAGCAAGGCAATGAAGCTACTCATATGCAAGCAGTTACTGAGACAATGAGAAAAACTATTAAGGATAGAGAACAATAAAAAACAGGAATTAAAAAGACAAGATAACATTACATTTGCATTTAAACTTTTGAAGATCAAAGTTGATTGGAAAGAAAGCTGAAAGAGTTCCACAAGTGAATAAACTGTTGTTAGCATAGAACTTAGTTACATCTAGCAATTTCAACTGCAAAATGCTGCCAATCTATTACTGTGCTTAAATTTATAAAGTCTATGTATCCTAGAGGAAATATTATCAGAGCAATTACCAGGAACGTATAGAAATTAACATTACAGGCTCTTTGTATTTTATCTAGAATCTCTAAATATATAGAAGCACCAGATTTAAAGCATAGATGAATCTTTCTTAGCAGCGGACCTAAGACTTAAATTTGACTTGAAATACACCAAACTATTTTGCTTATTAGAAATGTTAAATTTAACTTATTAGATTAGAATTAAAACTAAAATTAAAGATTTTTTTTTTACTTATCCAAGTTATGGCCTTCTGACATGTGAAAGTAAAAATACTGATATTTTGGTGATTTTAAGATTTCGGTCAATTGTACTCCCACTTACAACTAACCTGTACAAGTGAATTTTCGATCTCCCTAATTTTTACATTAAGTAAATCCTCAAACATTTTTTTTTTTTTCACCCTTGAATGATATATCAATCATAAACATGTAGGAAATATGATCCAAAATTTTAAAAGAATTCAGGGATAAAATCAAAATTGAAAATGGCATTTAGGAGGTAGTTGCACTGTGTGTTTTTTTTTTTTTTTTTTTTTTTTTTTTAATCATAATTCCGACTATGTTAACTGCTTTGTAGAAATTTTAATCTATATCGATTGTGCAGTTAAAAAATTTATTTTTATTTTTTTTTTTTTTTAAATGATTGCTTCTCGTTTCTTTGTATATCCAAATAAATAATTTTCACTTTGAATGATAAAATCAAATTTGCAATATCACAAATATAGGCTATATTGTATATAAGTAAAAATGTCCAGCTTGGGTAAATAAATAATGATTGTAATGTATATTTCATGAAGCAGTGTGCATTTGATTTGTTGATTTAAAAGCTTTTTCAAAAACGAAGTTTTAGAACCAAAATTTTTTGATGGGATGCTGCATTTTTTTTTTTTTTTTTTTTTTTTTTTTTTTTTTTTGTCCTCTGGAAAAAAAAAATTATAGTTAAGATGAATATTTTAGAGATGAAGTTAAAATATAATGAAGAAATTAACATCTTTATAACGGGTTAAAAAATGTTCTCAATTTATGCAGAAACAAATTGGGAAACTGAAAATTTCAAGTATTTATTTAAATTTGGAAGTTGGCACAATTGCAAATAATCATGTTTTCTGTTAACCAATGAGTACGTCAGAAAAATATACATAACTCTGGAGTAATATCTAATATTCATTTATTCTATTAGCTTCATCTTGGTTGCTATAGTCATGGATAGTAGCAACCAAGATAGTCAAAAAGTAAATTGGTGTATAGCAGTAATTACTAATATTAAATTCTAACAAAAACTAGTATTGAAGGACTTTTAGAGACTCTGTCAGTTATGTGCCGTGTGTAATACCTGCTTAGGCGATCATGTATCTTTTGATACATGACTGACGAGGCAGATTTTTTTTCCCCACAGTAGGTTGCCATTTCTTTTTGCAGTAGACCAGTTACTATCCAAGGCTAAAGAACCCAGTCTGTACTGCTATTTACCTATAGCTGGAGGGAGCAGGATTCATACCCTTTCCCAAGGGTATTAGCACATATGAATGTAATGGGTTTGGCTGGAATTTGAACCCAGCTATCAGATTCATCAAGCCAAGCCGCTATCCATTCCTCTACTGTACCTCCTGTCCTAAATTGTTAATTTGAGAACAGCTGTTTTTAGAGGGCTTTTTTTTTTTTTTTTTTTTTTTTTTTTTCCGTGTTTACCCTCATGACCTTTTGTGGCTACAAACTTATGGTGCAATTATAGAAAGTCATAGAAGTGGGGGGGGGGGTGCATGGAATGATACAGGCATTCAAGCATTTTAAAGTTTTTTAATTCTTTTTTTCATTTGTCCAGGCAGGGCCTCCAGACACAAGTAAAATCCCAATTGCTGATGCAGTGGGTGTGACTGTTGTGTTGTTGACTTGTTCCTACAAAAGCAAAGAATTCATTAGAGTTGGTTATTATGTGAATAATGAGTACAGTGACCCAGAACTGAGAGAGACTCCACCTGAGATGCCAGTCTATGAAAAGGTAATTTTATTGTTTACAATCATGTTTGCAGAATTATAATCTGGAAGTTGCAATAAAAAGCAGCAAATGAAAAAAATACTGATCCAAAAATTGACATTGCTTCATCTATGAAAGTTGCTTAACTATTTAGCTACTTAACTAGAAACCTATTTTTACATTTTATCATAAGTTTTTATTTAACCCCTGCCCTCCACACACACTTAAGTATAAACTTTAGTAAAATAACCCCTGAAAATTGCATTTTCAATAGTTTATTTGTAATTTCTTTTTTTTTTTTTTTCTTTGTGCAGTTACAGAGAAACATCCTGGCTACGTGTCCAAGAGTGACCAGATTTAAAATTGATTGGGATGACAATCCTGATAGTGAAAACATTCCTCCAATGCAGAATACAGAAACTGAATCAAATCAAATGTATGAAGGAAAGTCAAATGATGAATTGCTAAAACCTGTGTCTGCCTTTCTTGAAGACAGCAACAGTATGCGAATGGAAGCAGAAGAAATGATGGCATAACTAACATCTTGACTTTTCTGTTCCTCTTATGTCCTTAACCCCCCCTCCCCCGTCCTATTCTCTCACTTTCCCCTTCATACAAGTATAAAAGCAAGGATAAACAGCTCATCTCATCACAAACCTTTTTCTATAAATTTATTAAAGATCATTGCTGTATTCCCATGCATAATGGTATATGAACATATTATCCAGTTTTTTCCTTTTTGGAATTGAATACAGAGATATTTATCATGGCTAAGATGTATGAAGAAATATTTCCAATATTTTTCAACTGTTGATATTTTTTTTCTAATTTTATTCCTCTCCCTGAATATTTCCTGCTCAGGGGTAAGAAATTTATATACCCAACATTCAGCAAGTAAATATTTCCATCATCTTAGTTATTTTCCCCACTTTCATTTGTAAAACTGCTGTGTGTGTTGATTTTCATAAACAAAAGTGTCTTGCATTCATCACATTGCATTGTCAAACCTTTGGGAGTTTGGTGGAAAGCAACATTGACCATCTTATCCAAGTTTATAATGCATATATAAAAAAAAAAACATTATTTTCTCTACAGTTAACAAATGTTCCAAGTGTTAAACAATGAATTTAAAATATGAGGCATGGTAAAAAAATGACTACTTAATCCTGTTCAGTGAGAGTATTGAAATGTTTTTTCTTTTTACAAATTTGTAAATTAATATTTGAAATTCTTTCCATTTTTGTTGTGTTGCACTTTGAAGAAAATTTTTTTTCACAAATTGCTTTTCTTGCTATCATTTCTTTGCCACAACTTGAAATGTTACATAGTTGGTAAGAATTTTAATAGTTTTTTTTTTTTTTTTTTTTTTTTTTTTTTTTTTTTATTAATTTAAATCTAATGATTAACTTTAAAATAATGTACTATTTTTAAAGGCATTCATTATAAGAAAGAAAAATAACGTTTTTTAGACTTTTTTTTTTCTTGTAAATACAATTTGTGTACAACAGTAATGCGTTTTCTTTGTTGCTTCATACAAACTGATCCTTGAACTTGCATTTTTCTTCCCTCTCTTTGCAGATCAAATAAGTTGTCTGTTCTAAATTTGAAATTCAAGCAATGCTAGGCAGGAAATGTCATGTTTAATAAAATACTCTGAAGTATTGCTTTTGCAGACTGAATTTAATGTTTAAACTAATTCAATTTTTGAATGATTTTAGAGGTACTTTGTATTGTTGCAAAGAAGAATGAGTTGTTTTTTGTTTTTTTTTTTCTTAGTTTCTTCCATAAAGACTGGATTATTTAAAGTGGAGAGGTACTCTTGTACCTTGTATCCTCTTAGAATACTTATTCATTCAACTTGATGTTTTTGCTATTCTGTTTGTGCAAAAATAATGACGTAATAATGTTGTTTTTTGACGTTAAAAAATACGTCAAAAAAACGACATTATTACGTCATTATTTTTTTGCACCAACCTAATAAAATAACACAAGATGGTAGGGTTCCCTTGGGATTTCATGTATTTTGACTAGGGATTGAACCTAAGAGCTATTGAATAGGACTTTTTTTTTTTTTTTTTTTTTTTTTTTTTTTTGTTGTAATTACCTGGAATGTTTTTGTGTATGAATGAATCACTTCCCCTCCAACTTAAAATTGTAGGGGATGTTTAAGTGATTGGTATATTTAGTTATAGGTTTAAATCTGTCAATCTTGTAGAATTTTATTGTGCCAATCAAACCTACAGTTTGTGGTAAAATAAGTTTCTCTGTCGATAGATGAGAAAGGGAAACAACTTTTGACACAATGTACCAGGTTTTCAATTTAATTGTAAATGAATTCAAACTTTGGCTGATTATTAATAAATGGTGATTGTTTAATTGAAAGCATGTAGAGAAATTAGCAGCTAACATAATTTTGGTTTTATTTAATCTATTAAGTTTTGAAAAATCTTTAGTGTAATTGGTTTCCAATTTAATCAAATGTATTAGATTGACTTCTGTAGCTAAAAATACAACTGTTATTTTGAAAGATTAATGCAAATATCTTTGTCTCAACTCACTCCAGCATTCAAGCGAACGAATTTGAGTAAAATTTAAAAAAAAAATAAACCCCAAAAAACTAATAACTGTCTCCTTTTGTAGTGAGGGGGTACTGGAAAGTTCACAAGCTCGCCCACTTCTCAAATCTGTTTTTCTTTAGAGTTTCTTGGTTGGTCTGATCTTTTCAAGCAATCACTCTCCTTCCTAAAATTTGGTGCTATGTTCTAATGTAATGTTAATAATGCAAGAAACTAGATTGGTTAAGACAAGCATGTGAAATATAAACTATAAATATAAAATACAAATATAAAATATAAGTCCTCTTTTAGGTTTATGGAAGAAAATGATCAAGATGAATTTTTTTTTTTTTTTTTTTTTTTCTTTTTTGCTACCTGGAAGTCTTGTTAACTGGAGTCGCGTGACTTTCCCACCACTGAAACTTACAGAATTTGACAGGAAGATTTTTCTCACCTCTATAATACATGAATTTCTTAAAATCAGTTCATTCATCTGAGCCATTTCCCTCAAATTCAATCTTAAATTGTACAAACCTATCATTATTGAATTGGGAGTTGGTCTTTATTTTGGGTTTGGAGGGAGGAATAAAATAAAAATTACATAACTAGGAATTTATTTATGTATGAAATGTAAATAAAGTTTTTCTTTCTTACAGAATTTTTTTATTTTTATTTTTTTTTCCCCAAATAGTTAAACAAAAATAAAACAATTATATCTGTGACTTTGGAAATATGAGTTCATTTCAAGATGGTGATGTGAAATCGGGAAATGTAGGTAAACAGCATTTGCTCCTAAATTCAAATAAGCAAAGTAGATTTCTGGGATGAGCAGTTATTATTTGTACACCTGTTGGTTGCAAGGCCAAATATGTTAATTGAGATGTAATGTGTTGTCAGTGTTTTTATCAGCTCACTACATTTTCACCTGTTTCTAGTCACTGAATGTGGTTGCCTTGTGGTTTAATGTTTACTTGCTTGGGTGTAATTATTGAAGAATTCCTCTGGTCATTCTAGCAGACCATGGTTATGATTTGGAAACTAAAGGTAAAAAGTTTACAAATAGAAAGAATACCAGTGTCTCTGGGTGTACTACATATCATATGGAGAATTAGTTTAAGACGTGTGTCACAAGCCAGCCTTCAAGTTTCTGCATTCAGGATTCTCACGGGGAAGTAGCTCAGTGAATTAGTGTTGGTTAATAAATTTGGTACCAGGATCTACAGACCTGAAGACAAGAGTGCACAATGTCTGAAACCTTTAAATTAGGTACCTCCACGAAATCGATAAAAAAAAAAAAAAAAAGCATAGTCTGATGAAAAAGACGCCAAACTTTATGAAAACAAAATTTTATCGTCTAAATGCTTATGTTTTTATGAAGAGAAAAGACCAAAGTTTTTTTTAATTATTTTTTAAAATTTTTGCTTCTTTTTAGAACATTCTAAATTTTGATTTAAAAAAAAAAAAAAAAAAAAAAAAAAACTTGTTTCTCTTTGTACCAACACGGGCTAGTAAATAACATAGATAATTTTTAGCACGTTTTTTTGGTATTACACACATTAATTTGGAAAATCTTGCAAAAATAAAAATAATTGTCAGATGTTAATGAAACTTACAGAAACTATTCACAGAATATCAATTAATGTTTTTTTTTTTATTATTAAAGTCATGGCAGAAATATTTTTTATATATTTATTAACACCCCCATAACTAATTTTATGAAAAACTAGAAATTCGAGCGCGCCAACCTTAGTGATTACAATAGTTAAAAGCACAAGGCTTTGAAGAATGCAAATCATGTTTTGTTTTTTAATTGGAGCCAACGTACCTGAAAATCAGCTCTGAATTGTAACATACAAAACTCAATAAAACAAATATATTATTTAATTTCAAATGCTTTTATTTGTTTTTAGTTGTTTTTATGAATATGGACAATATTTTCTGAAAGCAAAAAAATTTTTCAATGAAAATTGTATTTTTAATACAATTTATTTCTTTAATTATAATAGATTTTTACATTAAGTTTTTAAAAATATTACAACATTAGTTAAAAGCGACATCAACCTTTCAAAGTGTCCAGATGAGATCATTGTCTAGCGCTTTGAAAATTGTATCGTTTGGATCAATCAGAAGAGCCATGGTAATTTTTGTGCTTATAATCGGGCGGTAATTATAAAGTATGGAAGACCAACCAGAATACAATTTAGTTGCATTATTTGAGTTCAGCATTGTTCTCCACTGTTAAGGCCTTTACTTTTGCAAAACACGTATGGAGAAGTTAATTTGATTTTTCAATTTCAACTGAGAAGGGTACCTATCAGTATCATCTTATGAAATTTAACTACTGCTAAACTTTAATTTATATCTTATTTTTATATTAATCTCAGTTATGACATTTTTCCATAAATGAAATATCAAAATTAATAATAAAATGAATGGAAATACAAATAACACGGTAAAATGTAATAAATGTACATAAAATTATAGTATTTTCTGTACACTTCTGATAAAATTTCATAAAGGTACGTATAAATTAGATACCTTTTTCTTATGAAATTTAATCTCACTCTTAAGTCTTATTTTTTAATTTCTTTATATTTTCCATAAAGAATCGTAAACATAAAGATGAAAGCCAAGTACAAAAAATGAAAAATTAGAGCGCTGAAAGTTTTCCTTAAAAGTAACGAGGTAAATAATTTGTTCACTTAAATCTAAATAATTTCACTTCCTTCCATCCGTAGAAAGAATTATCCTCCCGTAAGTTATCTAAATGTCATGAATCTGTCTTTCGTCACTTTTCAAGCGACGCGAAAGGTTATGACCTTTGTTTTATTTTCAAATTACATTTTTTCGGTGCAGAAGCTAAGTTAAGCTTGGTTCAAAATATTTTAAATAAACATAATTTCTGATTTTATTAAAATCCAGTTTTGAAAAAATTATAATTGATTTTTAAAAGAATATCAAAGTCAGCTTTTTTATCAAATAATTGATTATCTGTCCTTTTTTTTGGGGGGGGGACAAGATTTTTAACGAAAATTTTGGATGTGCTAGGAACGATTAAAAATGTAAAAAAAATGTCCCAAAAATACTTTGATCTTTCCTCTTTAATAATAATATGAACATTAGACGATAAAAACTTGTTTTCGTCAAGTTTGGTGTCTTTTTCATCATGCTATCTCTGTTTACATTTTCGTGGAGGTATCTACTTTAAATCTAATTGAAATGTAAATTTCTAACTTATTATAAGATGGACTCATTGTGTCTACATGAATTGTGTTTTCTCTGTTGTTCATGTTTTGAAACTTACCCTTTTCTTAATGTTGAATGTCATCTTACTGTCATTGTCTCTGGGAGAATTCACACATACACACACAAAATCATCAAAATGCGGATCTGGCCTTCAAATGGTAAGATTAACCAAAAACTTGACTAATTGAAGCAATAAGAAATAATCTCAAAATTGTATGTCGTATTATCATCATCCTTTATATTCAAAATTTTTAAATTCCTTTCAGCTATAATACTTGTAAAACTTTAACTTTTTTTTTTTTTTTATCATTCATTAGATCTATCTTAATTATAATACTTTGACTCGGACTTGCTTAATTTCATCATAGATGCTTGTAACTTATCAATTCCTTTTTATTTCCCTATGCTAATTACCCTGATTTGTCATCAAACCTGATTTTATCTGTTGGTTTGACTATTTGAGTGCATTTCCAACTTTCCTATGTGAAAATTAATGGGTACTAAAAAGGATGATTGATCTGATTGACATCAGTGGTAACCAATCAAATCACTTCCCTGAAATTATTGTTAGTAAATGAACTTAGTCATAATTTCCTTAACACCAAACATGAAAAACTAGACAATGATATTTTTATTGGATTGTTTACCAGAAGTTCAACCATATTGCCATTTGTACCACCAATGTCAAGCAGATGCTGTCTAAAGATAGACTTGGAACATCAATCAAAATCATTGAGCACTAAACAATATAACGAAAGGAGAATAACAAGTGAAAAGTAAAAGCAAGATAAAGTAGTTACGTGTACGAAGAGAAATAAGAGGTAAAATAACTTCTCAGCAAGGCTTGCATTTTTGTTGTAAGTTGAGAAAAAATGGATTTAGCTTAATTGCTTTTAAAGTTAATAGTTAAACATTTAAATTTGAATATTTTAACTTCTTGTTAAACGTGTAATGAAGTTAATATCAGGATTGATCACATGGCAACTTTCAAAGAAAAATTCTATACTCTATATTTATATTAAATGATTCACAGGAATAAAATGGCTGTTGGAGTTGATCGTTCTGATCTGCACCCCCTGTTCCATGTCACACTGTTGATTAATCAGAGCTGATAAAATTCGAGTTGTCAGTAATTGTAGTGCTGGTTTGATCCTGGCAAAGCTATGTCAAAGAAAAAATAAGGATGTCCTTACAGGCAGAATAAAAGATTGGAATTTCTTCAGGGTCTATTTTTATATCATTCTTTGTACAGAAATATTAATCCTCCCCACTTTGCTCAGCCTTGTTCCAGACCATAGCTAAACTATCTCAAGTTCTCTCTGGTAGCAAGTTGTGTGGGATTCAACAGAGTAGTCATCTGCACTCCAACTGGAAACTGGTTGAATCACACAAAGTGTTCTGCTTATATTGACTTTTACTTAAAACTGGCATGGTGGTTAGAAGAAACTCTGGGTCTCCTATCTTCCAACAAGAGCCCTTTATTGTTTGGCTCTGGAAAATTATTTTCTCCAAATTTGGAGAAATCCCTTTTCCTATGGGCAGCAGTCACAGATATCAATCCACCTTGATAACTTCTCCCTTCTCTTATTTCTGCCTCATACCAACACCTCCAAAAGGGCATAGGCAATTCTTCTGCCCTTGGTATTTCATCTATGCCCGTCACTGATTGTCCATTTGACAATCTGATTCTCAAACAGCGTAACATGGTTTAGTTTTTGGTCATTAATCAGAATTATTATTTTAATTTTTTCTTAGCAAATTTTTCCCAGCCTGGTCTTCTTTATTTTATACAATCAGAAATTTACTAGCTGTTTACTCTAGTCAGCTTATTTCCATATCTTAAAATGAACAGAAATTATAAAAAAAAACATCTCAGTTCTTTCTCTTGGTCTGTCTATCGTTTTATTCTTTGACCCCTTTTCGTCTTGTTCCAAGCATTTGCCAGTGTCACAGTGTGATACTTTGCTCCCAAACTTGTGTTGAGTTTTTCTTACTCGATATCTACAATGTCTCATAACTGATGGCAATCTTTTTATCAAAAATGAAATATTCATTTCTGGAATAAGGAGTTGTCATTATTTACAGTTGAATTAATGTTCTCATCTTTGTTCTTATGATGAGAACATTTTGTCTGTTGTGTCCTTTGACTTTTTGATGTCTGTCAATCCAGGTAACTTTCTGAGTTGAATCGAAGCCTTTATTAAGCTGTAGAGGATTAAAGCATTGGCAAATGAATTTTGGTAACGTGAGTTTAATCAGTAGAAGCAGGACAATTGTACAATCAATCAAGATGAGATATTCCTAGACATGGATAGCAGAATGGAAAAAAAAATTACTATAAATGATTCTCTTCAAAATTCCTTAAAGGTTTGGTATACACCTATAGAAGGTCAAAGGGTGCAATGGCCAAATGTGATCATAAAGATGAGGACAATTGTCTGACTAATGCAAGTAATAATTATTGATAACTACTATTTACAATATGATGAACCATTGCCTTGCATAATATCTTGCACACCTAATTATTGTATGTCTTTCTAATAAAAATCAATGAAATGGTATATTTATAGGATAATTATACCACATGAATTTCAGTTTATATTTGAGTAAAATAAACATTTAAAACAAAACAAAAAAATTTTTCTTTGAATATTACATTTTATTCTAATATAGTATATCCAGTAAATTCAAAGTCAAATTCCTGTGTTAAAGAAGTTGTGTAGCAAGATTATTAATAAAAAAAAAAATAAAAAAATGTTTGAATTTTCAAAGACTAATATACTAAATCTTGTACAAGCATCCAGCAAGTAACAAAATTTGCTGCCTATGATACTGACTGTCCTTGAATTATGCAATGACAGACTAAAAACACCTTTTGTGAATTAAGATGAATATAATTTCAAAAGAATGTAAAATGTAAGGAAAAATAAATAAATACTTTTTGTTGGAATTTTTGAGATGAGGAATTATCAGCTTTGCTGTTCAGACTAAGAAACTCATCTTGGTTATATGAACATGACCCAGTGTATTTGTGTTGATTAAAAATATCAGGTTCCATGGCAATTCTGAGTTCAATCCCCCAAGTTTAGTAGTACAGAAAAGTTGTCTGATGAAAGAAATGAACAAGCAAGACTGGTATTAACTGATATGAGTTATCTCCCCTAAGCATGGACAACAGAATGAGAACAATCTGTTCCAATGATTAAATAAAGGGTTTGGATTGAAATTTTAGTTTATCTAGTGTGGACACTGCCGGAGGGTACAATGACCAAAACATGAGTATAGTAGCCACTATAAAACGCTGGTCTAAATGATATACAATAAAAGAAAAATATTTTAAATATAAATTAAAGAGAACTATTTGACTTACCTGACTATAATTTATAGAATACTTAATTTTTTTTTTTTTTTTTTTTTTTACCTTTCTGTATAATACATTAAATGTATCTTGTTAGTAATGTCTTTAACTATCTACTATATAGAGTTATCTCCCTTGACTAGTATCAGTGTCCGCTTTATAACAATTGTAAACTGTTTCATAACATGAAGTTAAATGACAAGACCAACACTGAAACAGCCAAGTACAGCAATAATAACTGAAAACATTCAGATTCACATAAAAATCTTTGGATAATAGTGAGAAGCTTAAAATATAGTAATTTCTGACAGGAAATTTGTTTATTAAATTTGCAGTAATAGTAAATTATTTTCTAAGCATAGCTTAGATGTGGCACAAGGCCGAAAGTATGGGGCACTTAGTGAGGATGAAACTCACTTTACAGTCGTAACTGATCTAGCGAGACAAGCTTGCTATCCATTACACCATGGCGAGGTGCTCTAGTAAATGAGTTACGTCTTGTTTCCGAAATGTCAAAACATCAGATTTATTAAACAAGCACTTGGACAAAAGGTACATTATAAAACTTTAGAGATTTGCACTATAGATGATGTTGGAAATCTTTCTAAAGTGTTACCCAACTCACAACCTTTTGAAACAATGGCTCCTTTTTAATGATCAACAAAGAAACTAATTAGTGTAATGTATAAAAAAAAAAAAATTTAACTGGTACTAATTAGAATTTATATTTTTTACTAGTATTTTTATTTTAAGTTTTTAATTACTTTTTACAGCAAAGTTAATCAAGCTGTCAATCTACAGCAATGTGTAGACAATGAAATGATTAATTTCTCATACTTGCTCAACTGTCACTAATAACTCTTCTTGAAGAACAATTAATCCAAATGCATCCAAAAATTCTGAAATAAAGATTTAATTGATGAAAGATACAAATGAAAAAAACAAAACAAAAAATAAAGCAAACATTATTCAATTATAATCTACCAAATTTGGTAGTTTATTTTATTAATAAACAATTTATGATACAAATAGCAATGAAGATGACAATGACAAAATTATGAAACTTCAGGCTTGGAAAAAAACAAAAAAAAAAAAACAAAAACAATTGAAGCCATATTTGCTAACCCAATAAACATTTTTTAAAACGATTTCATTCTTGAAAACTGAAATGATGAAATTTACTATTAGTATTTTGATCATACCAGCTTCTTACACCAGAAGTGGGAGGGGGCAACAAAAAAATTTTTGGTCATGAAATTTAAGTTCACTTTGCATAATTTTTGTTTTGAATTCAAATGGTTTTGAAGAAATTGTAAATGGAAAAGCATCTACACAACACAAATAAGATTTTTTCCTGTGAGGATTTCCTCTTCAACTTTCTGGCTTGTTGTGGCTGCATCTGCTTGAACTGATAATATTGAAGATATGAATATCAGGCAGATACTTGCAATGTTCAGATAGAAAGACCAACCTGTAAAGAGAATTAGTTAACAATCATGACAGATTAAAATAGAGAATTTAAAAACTAATAGGAATTTGCTAATGATATTTTCTCAAATAATTTCTTTAATCTAAACAACTCATTATAATTAATTTCTTGACAATGTATACAGCTAACAAATTGTGTTATATATATATATATATATATATATATATATAAAACACACACTGATGACTGACTAACATTGACCAACTCTGTCCACATGAAACTTTTAGTTGCAGATAAAAGTAAAATATAAGTATCATTTTTCCCTTATATATTAGGTTGGTGCAAAAATAATGACGGTTTTCGATGTATTTTTTTTAACGTCAAAAACCGTCATTATTTTTGCACCAACCTAATATTTGCTCTGTTTTTGTGTATATTTCATATACTTAAGATTGAGCACTTTGTTTGTAGTGCCTACCTCAACCCCTAATAATAACAGTCTGTTTCATGCTTGAATGCAATCTTTAGACCCAAAGATTGTATTTAATCGGAAGCAGATTGTTGCCATTTGGCATTGAACATTCACTATCTTGGACATTGAGAATTTTTACCTTATAAATGTAGAATAATATAAACAGATATAAAATAAAATAAAATATAGTTATGTGTGCACAAAGACTAATTAAAGACACAAAAGAATAATGGCTACAACTGTAAGTTTATACATTGGGCAATATATATATATTATAGAGTTTGACAGATGAACAATCTAATCGACTGTTTCCCCAAGGCCTTCTCTCCTAATCTTATAGTAGGCAGAAGAGTTCAACAGAGACTCTTTAGAGGGACACCACAACAAAATATATATATATATATATATATATATATATATATATATATATATCAGGTCTACTGCAGTTGAGAACTCCATGAACCTTTTGTTTGTACTACCCCAGGGCTACATACAATTTTGAATTCAGAGTTGTCTTTGGAAAGCCACACCTGGGTGGTGGAGGAAAAAAAAAAAAAAAAAAAAGAGATGGATTCATACTTTTCCCAAGTGAATTTTCACTGAAGTGAATGTAACAAAACTGCAATTTGAACTTTGCACAGAGATTTCTTGTTTTGTTTGACCCATTACACCACCCATACATCCATAAATCTCACAATATTAGGGGAAATAATTTTTAAAAACTTTAAACCAATTGAAGGTTACCTTCACTTAATTGTCCTCCTCCATGAAAAAAAAAAAAAACTCGAAATTCATTTTTTTGTACTTTGAGTTTTGTTTTTCATTATAATATAAACTTGAAATTCTATATCTTCCAACAAAAGGTTCCATATAATTTGTTCTGTGTAGAATCGATTTGCTAAGGAAAAAAAAAAAAATCTTATTCTTTCATCTTAACTTTAGCTGCTTTTTGTTTCAACTATATATTAGGTTGGTGCAAAAATAATGTAGTTTTCTCATGTTACTATGTGAGAAAACGACATTATTTTTGTACCAACCTAATAGATCAGACTGCCATTCTGCAGCTGTTAGTAAACAGCATAGATCAGAAATATAGGCTGCTCTGCTGTATGTGATACTAAAGCCAATAATTGCAGATCAACCATACAGACTTTATTTTTGACTTAGTGTCTATAAAAGCCCAAACTTTAAGTAATATTACTGGTGCTAATACTACTAGTGTATGTAAAAATGATAACATGAAAAAAATAAAGATGAATCTGATTTGATCTGCAATCATTAGCTCTAACAGTTTAAATTGTAGAGTAACTGTTGTAGTAAGACTAGTTTACTAACTAGTACCAGTTTATTGAAGAAAATAATGCAAGTTTATGTCTTGCCAAAAGCATTTTATTGATTTCTGATTTGTACTGTTTATTTGTGACTGTAAAGAGGAGATAAATATGGATCAACAAATTAATAACAGAATGTACACTATTTACATTATTCAGACTATTGTCCACATCTTTGTTGCCATATTTATTACGTTTCAGCCGTTGGACTGTTCTAGTTCCACATGCCATGTCTAATGGATGTCAGTTATCGGTTATCTCCTGTTAATTCATCTCTCCCAGATAACTGGCATCCATTAAAGATGGCATGTAGAACTAGAATGGTCTACCCCAGTGAGCGAAATAAAGGGTTCAGTTCAACATTCCAACCACCTGAAGAAGGCCGGAGTGTACAACAGCTGAAACGTGATAATATGGCAATAAAGATAAGGACAATATTCTGAATAATGTAAATAGTGTACATAATACCTCATCTCAGAAATATAGACAAATAACAATTATTTTTTATTTTATTTTATTTTTTTTTTATAGATGGATGTCCTTAGTGTATAAATTCAAACAAACTAATACCAGTAAAGATGAAGCCATATTTACTAACAGAGATATACAATGTATTGTCAACAGTTTTAATAAATGATAAGAATGTACTTTAATTATTTTAAACCATTGCCTTGTTGCTTGTTATAGATGTTATTATATTATTTCAGTCAAGTATCCTCTTGGCCATCATCAGGTGCCCATTGATTGGCTGATATGGGATATCTGTTGATTATTGTGTTACTTTTGAACTTGTGCAAGTGCTTCACTATCTGCTCCAGCGATTGAACTTATAGCCACTAGATGACAGTAACATAAGTTTTAAGCAACTCCTTTATGTCACAGAACATTGTTTGGGCCTTTTATATTCAGTGTCAAATAATTTCAACATTTGATTATCATGGCAGGTTTGTACTGTGAATGATAACCAAAAGTAGCATAGTGAATATAAGTGATGGTTAAAATGTGTTACAGTCATCTAGTGGTTGTGAGTTCAATCCACGTATCATAAGAATGTACAATATTTACATTATTCAGACTATTATCCTCATCTTTGTCGCCATATTACGTTTCTTCAGGTGGTTGGAATATCGAACTGAACCCTTTATTTCGCTAACTGGAGTAGACTTCTAGTCTACTAACTGTTCTAATTCCACGTGCCATGTCTAATGGATGTCAGTTATCTCCTTCTAATTCCCCTCTCCAAGTTCTACACTTAACCTGGTATTGAACTCACACTCTTTGGGTCCTGTCGCTAGATCTAAATAACACCTTTATCCACTGTGCCAGGTGTCCTTGAGGACATGAATTTCTGGGTATTATAAACCTAATGTCTTCAGCAATCATTTTTTTTTTTTTTTTTTACCAGTGCTCATATTGCAATTTTTGTTGTTATAAGAATGTGTTGAAGAAAAAATATAAAGGTGTATTATAAAAACTTGATACATGTGACCTTTCATGGATTTTTTTGTGCTATGAAATATTTATGCTTCCATATTGATTTTATCTTTAAAAAATAATCTAATCTTTTGTAAACACCTTTGTCCAATTCACTTAGGCAACTTTGTTGCATAATATTTTGATTCAACATCATGAAGAAAAAGAAGATTGTGTGTTAAGAAAAATTGATTTTTTCTATAAATAATGAATTTTAAGATAGAGTTACAGAATTCAAGAAGTCTAATTATGTTGTAACTTGTTGGTATTATTCATCTAATAAGAACAACTCAAAGTATTTGTAAAGCAAAAAAAAAAAAAAAAAAAAAAAAATTTGACAATTTGTGAAATTTTCTTTGGACCCCTTTTGATATTTGATCTCATGAAAAAAAAAAAGAAAATAGAGGTTAGGCAGATTTGAAAAACATTGTAAAGAATTAGAAAAAAATATGTTGAAGTAGAAGTCATGTAAGTGACCCAAGTAATAATGTGAAATCTATTAGGTTGGTGCAAAAATAATGACGTAATAATGTCGTTTTTTGACGTATTTTTAACGTCAAAAAACGACATTATTACGTCATTATTTTTGCACCAACCTAATAGAAGACAAGTTGAAAATAAATGAAGACAACTTGCACTAAATACATTGTTCAGAATGTTTGTCCTTGTCACAGTGTTTCTGCCATTGTATGCTTTGGCGTTCTTCAGAAGGAGATTTGTTGGAAATATCACCTGAAGAAGGCCGGAGCATACAGCAGCCAAAACGTCATGAACGCGACAGTAAAGATGAGGACAACTGTCTGAATAATGTAAATAGTGTAAATATTTGCAATACCCCATCTCAGAAATATAGACAAGTTTCAAATAAATCTTACCTAAACTGCAGTTGTCAATGCTGTAGGGACTGGCATATTCTCCACAGATTTTTTGTACCCTTTCTGTACCCCAACCAGCTGGGTAGAGAATCAATCCAATTAAACAAAATAGACCTACAACAAATAAAGACAAAAAAAGAAAAAAGAAAAAATTTCAAAGTTTTTGTCATCAGAAAACAAATAATTACTAAGTAATATATTAAATGCAGCTGCATTCATTTGGTATGGAATTAAAAAAGGCACTACTTTTATTAGAAATACAAGTTTAATAATATTTAACAAACATCAGTAGAAATCTGATGGTTGGTCATTTGTGCTGATCTTTCAGATTTTGATTTGGGTTACGAGGATCATTTTGTAAAGTCTGTGACTATAATGAATAAAAAAAAGTTGGCTGTTGTAGAAATTTACATTCCATTCAAACTACACAGGTTTGGTGCTTATTGTTAAAAATATCATTCATATATATATATATATATATATATATATATATATATATATTATATATATATCTATGGTACATAAAGGCAGGATTTTACATGCATACACACACACACAGAATGTGAGGTGGGAAAGTATTTTAAGATAAAATTACCCATTACTAAGAAAAAAAATATCTATTTTTAAGCATACAATGCAGATTGAAATACAAAAGTAGCAGTGGGGAAAAAGTATTCAAAGACACAATATTTAGTTAATTGCATAGCATTAGTTGGAAATTACTGCTTGGAGACATCTTTGAAATCACAACCTTTTTTTTTTAAATTTTGGTCTACTCATCCTTGCAAATGACCTTCAAGTGATTAATATTTATAGGCTCTGTTTGATTGATTTTGATCTTTCAAGTTTTGCCATAAATTTTCAATTGATTTGCTTACTGAAGCACCTCTATATCGTTCTGAAGTGATTGTAGAGGTGTGTGTGTGCATGTGTGGTATAGGCACATTGATCTTTTATCCATATACAACAGGCTGGCTAAAAGTTAAATTTTTCATTTCATGCAATGAACATTTTTCTAAAATAAGACTTTTCTAAATGCTCATAAAAAGTTCATTCAAGAATCCTGGTGATTTAAAAAACTATTTTTCTGTTCAGTCCATTCTAACAGTTCTTTTAGTAAGCACCATTCTATCTGCTCTCAAATCATTTTGGATCTCCTTTTTACTTACCACTGGATTTGCTTTGAATTTTCATACCAAATGAATCCGACAATATTTTATGATTTATGCCTATTTCAAAATTCTTAAGAATATGTTGTGAACTGATGTTTCCATCTGAGTTTTACAAAACTACAATGGGATAGGTGCATTTATTGCCATTTGAAGGAACATCTCAAAAAATCCCTCCTCCACCATTTTCTTTAACTTTGCAACCACTGAAGGTAGGTGAATAGATAATTTATGGAATTCAAAATAGGGAGGAGGGGAATATTTTGATTCAATTATATGCTCACTTTATATCCTTTTAACATTTCCATTTTTACTTTTTCCCAGCCTGGTGTTGTTTATACAATCAGAAATTTACCAGCTGTTTACTCTAGTCAGCTTATCTCCATATCTTAAAATGAACAGAAATTATAAAAAAAAAAAAAAAAAAAAAAAAAATCTCAGTTCTTTCTCTTGGTCTGTCTATCGTTTTATTCTTTGACCCCTTTTCATCTTGTTCCAAGCATTTACCATTGTTACAGTGTGATACTTTGCTCCCAAACTTGTGTTGAGTTTTTCTTACTCGATATCTACAATGTCTCATTTCTCTTTTAAGGTTGCGTCTTATAACTGATGGCAAACTTTTTATCAAAAATGAAATATTCATTTCTGGAATAAGGAGTTGTCATTATTTACAGTTGAATTAATGTTCTCATCTTTGTTCTTATGATGAGAACATTTTGGCTGTTTGTGTCTTTTGACTTTTTGGGATGTCTGTCAATCCAGGTAACTTTCTGAGTTGAACTAGACTTTTAACACTCCCATTTTTACTTTTCCTGATTTTATGTTACTGATTAATTTCAATGTATCCACCATTAGCACATTTATACCCTAGTAGTTTATGAATTTTTTTACATTCTTCTACTATGATGGGAATAATTTCAAATCGGTCACATGTTTCATTCAAGTATCCTAAAGTTTTTAGAAAAGATCCATCAAATTTCTTAATTTCAAATGACACTCAATTTTAGTTGACCCATTTTCCCCCAAAAATTTCTTGGGATTAGAGTGACCTCACTTCCTGTACCACTTGTATTGGAGAAGTCATGCCATTTATTTTTATTTTTTTCTCCAAAAGAATTCTTTTCTTTAGGTCTTTGTATTGAAAAGACGTCATCAATTATTTCTTTTCAGATTTTTCTATTTTCTTTTTAACTTTGCATACAAACTGAAAATTATTTTTACTTCTCCAGTTGTGGCAAATTTTTCCAAAAGTGGGGTACTTTTTTTTCTATCAATTTCATGCTTATACTTATATTATTTGCATTTCTCATGTTCCTTTTTTATACTGTATATTTCAACATTGTCCTCAGTAGAATTATACTTTTTAATCAATCCCAGTTGTATAACAGCCACACATGCAGTTAGAGATAAATTATTCAGTTGTAATTGTTCCAATATCTTATATTTATAAGATATCTTCAATCAACTGTAATTGAATAAATTCCTCCTCAATAGTTGTCCTGGGTAAGACGATAAACTACATCCAACAGCAAGGCCATAGATCAGGAGGCTTTGAGGAGCATGGAACCACCTCTTAATTGCTGGTTTACCTAGGTCCACCCTGATTCAGGGTGGTAGCACCTGTTAGGGTTCCAGCTATAGGCAAATAATTAATTCCGAAACTGGAGACAAAACTATGAAATAGGTTTTAATATGAGAAATACTTTGTACCTTTCTGGGTTAGGGTGAATGTGGGAACACCAGCAATTAAGAGATGCTTCCACACTCCTCCAAAACCTCCTGATCAGAGGCATTGCTGCTGGATGTAGTTTATCGTCTTACCCAGGATGGCAAAAATAATGCTTCTAGGGAGTCTAGAGTATGTTATTATTGATACATAGTTTTTCAGACCATATCGATGTATATATTGTTGAATCAACGAGTATATGCATCTCCTGATGCATAGAATCACTGGTGCCCGAAGGTATTGATATCTGCCCCATTCAATGATGAACGTAGTTGCATCACATGCAGCTGGAGAGAGGGGGAAGGTTATGATACCCATTCCATGCATCCAGGACAGTTTTCCTCATGTGTGCTGGTACCATTGAGACCTGATTAAATGGAGATCAAGTATGGTGGGTCTTCCTCGTGGTAGCAGCATTGAGCATCTGCATGTCTACCATGTACTTGAGCAAACCACCCTTTTTGGTGCAACCACCATCCTAGAGCATCAAGTTGTGGGTGTACCCACTGGCACGATGATGCCCAGTGCAACATCCTAGTTGATGTCCTGTTTAACCCTTCTCCAATGAGGTGGAACCAGAATTGGGGTGTGGACTGCTGTTTGTGTTGCCCCCAGAACATATATGGTTTGATGTGTTTCTTATGAGTAAATATTATGGGTTTTATATGTAGCTGGTCCTCTGATGGCCTGGATTCAGTGATTAGTTGTCACTAGGTATCCATCTGGGTATCTAAGAACTTTCTGTATCTCTGGTCTGCTGGAGCATGTCTGTGCTCTAGTTTCAGCTACTGCAGTGATTTAGTGGGTGTGAAAGCTAGTCGGCCCCATGGAGGTGAACCCAAATTCAGCTTCCATAATCATGGTTACTTCTATCAAGGATGGTGGTGAATCTGGAGGCCTTCCTTGGAACTTGCTTCCATTCCAACTTTGACTTTATCCCTCCATTTACTTTGTCCAAATTGGCAGACCATTCTGTTGGGACCCTCTGTGTGCCTTTTGGTGGCGAGAACATGGGATTTCTGTTTTGTCATGCCTGTCATTGATCTGTTGGCAGACCCCCTCCGTGGGTCTTTGGCACACCCTCTTCATATGACCCATTAATCTATAATTAGAACATACCAACTTGGCTGTCTGGCAGCCCTTCCAATCCATTGAGATGTGATGTCCTATACCCTCTGCAGGGCTTGGCATATTGTGGGGTTAGGGAAGTCTCGACTTTCTGGGAGTGTCCCCCCACCTTCACAGTCTGACCTTTGTACATTGGATAAATTAACAGGGTGTATAGTGCAGTGGTAAAGTTTCTAGGTTGACTAACCTGTTGAATTTCCGCTCTAGACTGGTGAGGGTAGTGGCCTTTGCCAATATTTTGCTCTGGTGTTCCACCTTAGCAAGCCCTGCCACCATGTTGTTTGAGTAATTCACTTGCCAACCACAGTTTTTGTTTGGGCAAGTAACTAAACTTGCAAAATTTGGCCTGGGCTCATAAGAGTTAAAAAAAAAAAAAAAAAAAAAATGCATGATGAACTCCTTTCTGCCACAGAGTGAAAGTTCTACCTGTGCACTTCTTTGAAAGTGATGAACTGAATTCACCATAAAACCTGTTCTGTGGCAGAGTTGAGTGTCTCGGCCCCAACTAGGTTGAATAACAGCCCGTTCACCTCTGGGGGTACGTGCTGTTCTCAGCTTGTTTCATTAATTCACACATCTTTATAATGATCCATGTGTCTGTTCCTATTGTAGGTTGTTCTGGTTTGAGATGTGTTTGGCTGGCCACAAAGTTGTCCCTTTCAGAGTACAATGTTTTCCTTTTGTAGTTCAACAAGATGTTGCATAAGCTGCAAATATTGTTGGTCTATTGCTGATTTCATCTTCAGGTTTCAAAGTCATCAATTTGAAAAGAGTAAAAAAATGATCCTATTGTTGGCACTATGTAGTGAAAATTGTTACTGTTAAAAACAGAAAGTTGTTAAGCCAAAGAAATTGACTTTGGTAATTGTGTTAGGGTTTGGGTGTAGATAATAGCCAGGATTTGAAATACTGATTTTCAAGGAAAGGCAAGTCAGCCTTATCTGCCCAGTAGAAGATTGGCACAATAGAGTCTGGACTCTTAAGTTGTTTCATACTAGACAATAAATAATGACTAGCAATGAATAAAAATGGAATTAATAAGGGAAATTAAATACGAAACAAGAAAAAGAAACAAAGTGGACATGAACTCAATATAAAGATGAAATCAATAGTCTGATATCATCTAGAGATCAGAAGATAAAATTTGATTTGCAAGCGTTTCTCATTTTAATGAGGACTGAAATAATTGGCAAATGAGTTGAATCAGGAAAAAAATTCTTTAATGATGTTTTTGTTTTAAACAATTTGTGTAATAGTCTCTTAAAAATCCAAGATGTAAATTCCAAGCTGTTTCTTAGTCTACTTCAGGAACAGTGAATCCAATGAGAACCGAATACATTACATTCACAATAGTTTATAAAAATCATTTGCTAAGCAAATGCTTATGTATAAGAATATGTGTGTTAGCTATTGCTGTTTTTAATTTACCAGATTTCCTTGGATGAAATATTATTTTACGCCTTGAAAAATTTATCTTGAGTCCTGCAGGCTGAACAAAGGTTACTTTTTAAATTTAATTTATTTTTTTTCTTTCAAGGTCTTCTAAGTGGGGTGTGTCCTTAATGTTGGAAGGTCTCCAACACTGGAAAATAGAGTATATTTATTTGGTATATGCTATGTTATGGTAACAATTTTAGGTACCAATGGATTCTTTCAGACTGTATTTAAAAAAAGACATTGTTTATCACTATGTCAGAAGTTATGTGTTATCTGGAACTGAAACAATTTAATAGACAAAATCTGTGACTAGTGATGAATTTTCCAAGGAAGAGTAAATCCAAAATCCCAGACTAAATTTTATTATTAATAAATGATTTAATTGTTAACATAATTGATCAGTCAATTTCTATGAAAAGTACTTCAAAATACTGGTAATATCTAAAAAAAAAAAAAAAAAAAAAAAAAAAAAAAAAAAATATTAACACATTGAAAAGATAATAAAAGGATTTCTGTATCAGTCAAGATTTGTTCAGATTGCTCGCAACAATTGTCTCAGGGCAAAAGTTTTTTCTGAACTCCCTTAAAAGTTCAGACTGACAGCCATTAGGCTTGACACTAAATCACTATATTTATTTATAGAATTTATATTATACAGACAAACCTCTCATCAACGGACTAATGGGGAGGTGGTCCGTTAAAGCAGAGTGCTCGTAGATGGAAGAAGCTCTAATTTGCCACTGATACTTAGGTTTTTACGCTTCCTTTTTACACTTTTCTTCTGTTTCGATGACATGATGAGGTCAGAACAATTCTATTAATCAAAATAACAAAGAAAAAGAAAAAAATATTTTTTTCATACAGTTACTTTCTCACGCACCCGTCTTTGTTTACAAGGCCTGTTACCGCCGCCAAGCGGTCACTTTGAAAATTAATAAGACTCGTTCTGCTAAACCCGCAAATTTTGAAAATACATCGCTGACGATTTGTAAGTTTATTTTCTTTTATATTTTGCTTGCAGATTTTTTGTTCATTGCATCCAAAGTTCGTTGATATTTTCAAAATTAAGGGAAACTACTTTATAAATAATATGCATGAAGTTATCTCCCTTGAGATTTCGGATCAGTCATCGTAGTAATCACTATTAAGTGGAAAAATGGACAGGAAATTGCTTTATTCGTCATTTAGCTTAACACCACAAAAAAATGTTCTAACAAAAAAAAAAAAAAAAAAAAGTTCTGTTTTCACTTTATGAAAACTTGCAGAAATCAGTAAATAAAACTATGTACTTGCAAATAATTATAGAGTTGGCCTCCCTTATTTAACATAATATACCCTAGTTATCTCCCTTGTGAAATTAGTATTGCTTTAATAAAACCTTGTGTCATTTTTAGCCAACAAACCCATAAACATAAATGAGATCATTATTATAGTTTCTTAGATGTGATTGCTAAAAAGTAAAAAAAAATAAACTTTAAAAATTTTCCCCAAAGATTAGCAAAAGTAAGTTGATGTGAACCTTATTGAGACTAACCGTCAGTTTCTTGTATGTGAAAACACCTTAAAATATACAAACTAATAAAGATTTTGACCAAATCTTTGGTAAATCAACGTTTCATTCTCTATGGTCAGTTGCTGAATTTTTAATGTTAGACTTATAGGTACACATGCTGACAGAAAATTTTATTTATATAAAAGAGCAAGACTTAAATTTTTGCAGTTCAGAAATAAAATATTTTTGCATTTTTAATTTTATTTGTGGTTTTTTATCACAATACTTGCTCATTTTGTAACTTTCATTTTAAATTGTGAAAAATGAAAGTTCAACTTGCACTCAATACCATAGAAACTTTCTACCTAAATAGTCCAATTTATATTGGTATAGTCTTGTATAACAAGCACTTTAGTGTGAATATGCAAATTTGATCTCATCTGAAGTTATTTTTAATTGTTTTAAGCTTCTACAGTTTGAAGAGGGAATAAAAATATTGGTAAAAAAAAAAAAAAAAAAAAAAAAAAAAAAAAAAAATCAAAAGAAAAATATTTAAAAAAAAATGCCAACAAACTTTTTTTTAATGTTTACTTACCAGCAATGCTTTGAATGAGTCCTGAAAGTGTAAAGATACTTTTGCCACACAGTGATCGCATACAAAGGCTTATCACTGATGTAACCGTTGTAATGATCATTGCAAGGACACCCAAAATGTAAAAGATGAGAGCAGCTTTCCACGTATTTGGGAAGAGATTGTCAGGCAAATCAAATCTGGTCACATAAGTATCACAACTGTCCCTGTGTAGAATATTCTGGTATTTGTGCAATCTATAACATCGGTTGAAGATTCCGACAGTTGGCCGAAATGTGTCCTGATTTTGCAGACTTGTACTGTTTATGGTCACTAATCCTGTCTTGCGCACATGTCCAATCATCCAGTAAGGAGAGCAAACAGAAACAACAAGGAAGAGAGTGGCAATAATTGTCATTAGGGTCCATAATAGGGAACGGCATGTTACAATAACATAACACATCTTGAAGATATTGTAGGAATTACACTCAGGAATGTAAAAGATTTGTTGAAGTCAAATCCTTGTCAAGTGTCCTTGAAGAAGTGGAATTTGCAATCGCTTTTTTTTTTAAGAAAAAAAAAAAAAAAAAAAAAAAGTCAATTGCTGTTCAGTGTCTCTAGACAACCTGTAAAAGACAAAGAAATTTGTGAATTTTGTCTTTTGTTTATTTTAAATTAATTATTTTAAATTTAATAAAGTTGAGTTAATATTTGGTCAATATTGATAATTTAGGGAAGATAACGGACATGCTGCAATAAAAATTGAGTAGCAAAACAAAATAAGGGAAACAAATTTGCATCTAGCTGGAGAATTATTCTTCATTTCCGATTCATGCTACCTAATAACTGTAAAATGGGGATCTGAAAGTTGTGATAAAAAAAAAAAAAAAAGTTGAAAAGTAATGAGAAATATAGACAAAACATTGGTGACAACAGCTTTTCAAAAAATTGTAAATACATAAATCACAATTTTGGTAAATCTCTGGAATTTCCTTAGTGAATGAAAGTTAAGAAGCATTTGATTTGATAGGGTCTTAATTTATATCTATTTGGCAGCTTTAGCATTTATTCAAACACTTTAAATGAAATGTTTAGTATTTATTCATTATTGAGTGAATAGTATATTAGGTTGGTGCAAAAATAACGACGTAATAATGTCGTTTTTTGACATTTTTTAACGTCAAAATACGACATTATTACGTCGTTATTTTTGCACCAACCTAATACTAAATGTTATTTTATTAGAAAACTTTGTGGAAATGTGCGATTAGTGCCCCCCAACATTTTGATACATTGTGAATACTTTCAAAATTGTTTGGGAGCAGGGTTAAGCTAGAAAAAAAAAAAAAAAAAAAAAAAAAAAAAAGCCATTTGCTGGAGAGTTTTTTTTTTTTTAAATTTAAATTTTTTAATTAAAAAAAATTTTTTTTTTTTAACTAACTCATTAAATTTAATCATTAGAATATTAACCATTTTAATAATTTTTTTTTTTTAGTATGTGTATCCATAAGAATTTTTAAAAAATTAAAGAACTTAAATATTATTAACTTATAAAACATTGGAGAAGAAGAGGGTCAAGCAAGTATGTAAAAGACGAGGAAGAAAAATGCTCATTAGTTTTAAAAGTTTATAATATACGATAGAGAAATTTCCTTTTGATTGTTTGTTTTTCAAACCTATGTCAATTTCAGCAGCCATATTTTTTAAAAATAATTTTAGGGAGCCATCTGGATTAACGATATCAAAAAAAGGGCCAAAATCTCCCATAATTCAGACATTACTGAGGATAAAATAAAATAAAGATTGTAGCATAGCAGCTGTTTGTGACAGAATGTGTTTCATAATTATCTTTTTAAAAGTAATTATTGTTACTTAAAAATCTTGATTAACGAAACAACAAAAAAAAAAAAAGTGTATTTATTTTAAAACAGCATTAGTTTCTACTACGGGCCACCATACTTACAAAGGGAAGAAGATTAATGGGAAAGCCATGAAACTCCGAGTCGTACTGTAAAAGTGTAAAAACGTAGCTATATGTGTACTGTAAATAAATACTGTTTAACCACATTGAGCATTATTTAAAATTATATACTCACAGTCACACTAATAAACTTTTCAGGGAATGGCGTGCGCGCGCGCATGCACGCAGACTTACAGAAACACTAGTAAAAACTTAAGCGAGTGCGTGTCTGTCTCGAGTAAGCAGAAAAGGAGGGATGAACGCATATTTTCGCAAAATGTTTGACACCGTATTTTAAAAACGTAGATTTGTTTTTAGTTTTGTTAGAAACAAACTAAAAGCCCCAAAATTTTTATCTAAAAAATTGACAGAATTAAAAAAGTTTTAAACACATTTTTTAAAGAAAATGAATAGCTTCTGTAAGCTGGTAATGCTCAAATGCAACAAATTACGCAGCATTTATTTCGATTACTTCGTTATTTATGGAAAAATCATAAATAGCAACAAAGAAAAAAAAAAAAAAAAAAAAAAAAAAAAAAACACTCTTGAATATTTAAGGCTATTTTGTTTGCTATCACTTGTGTGATGTGGCAATATTGTAAGTAAAATAAGTAACCAAGTAATTATTTTAATTAAAATCATAATCAGTGGGATACATCCTAAGAAAATATCTTAATTCTGGTTAATTTCTGTAAATGTCTTGTTATATAAGAACACTGTTGGAACCTTTTCATTCAACGCCTTAAAAAAAAAAAATGAAAACACTGCGTAATCAGAAATAAATTGGAGCAAAAGAAAGTGTTTATTGAAACTTGAAAGTCTGAAAAAAAACCCAAAAAATAATGAAAAGACTGTATGATCGAAAGGGTTCTTTTAGTAATGAATAATTATTTTTTTTATCTTAGAAATTAAAACTAAGAAAAATTAAAATTACGATTTATTTTAAAAGTTTGTCGAATACTTGGTATTTAAAAATCAAATCAATCTGTCCTCTTGAATCCACATTCAAGTCAATTTACAAATTTTAAAGTTCAAAATAAATAATACAGGACATGGACATGAAATTAATTACATGACAAAGCAACCGTAGTGTCACCCAAAAATTTGGTGTGCAGTAATCCTGGAAAAAGTAATAATATTGAATGCAGGCTAAGGAAAGAATAAAGACAAAAGCCGAATCCATCAAAAATTAAATTTACTCAAAGATTTTTATCGAATGATGCTGAGAGAATCATGCTTGGGAAAAAAAGAAAAGAAAAACAAAATAAAAATATTCTTGGTTCGTCAGATTTTGGGAAGTGGGTCAGGTCAAGAACATTTTTTTTTGAGAACCTTGTAAAAACTAAAAAGGAGATATGTTTTTTACTTTTGCACTTACGGCGCAACAGTCTTTTTTTTTTTTTACTACACCTGTTGGTAATATTACGCACCACACGCTCGTGTGTATATATGCGTACGAGATAACCGATAACGATATATATTTTTTATATCAAGGACAACAGCATTGGGGGAAATTGTAAAATGGAAAAGTTTACTTGTGACGCACTGCATCCCTTTTCCACTATTTATTGATTCTCTAAAAAGCGCGAGTTCAGTTTAGGAAGATGGTCGGAAAAGTTAAGTACAAATTTATTCAATTACAAAGTAACTTGGGAGGGTGCTTGCAGGGTTCGGAACTGAACTTTAACATTTGGAATTCTAAAAAATAATTTGTGGAAATGCAGAAATATTAAAAAAAAATTCCCTAAAGTACAAACGGTTGTCAAAGAATGGCGCGCGTGCGCGCGCACCCACTACTTTTAAAAAAGTAAAAACTTTCCTGTTTTGAGTAAATAGAAAAACGGGATGAACGCGCACTTTTGCAAAAGGTTTGACACCGTATTTTAAAAACGTAGATTTTGTTTAGCTAAAAGAAAAATGCCAAATTTGTGTAAAATGTGACAGAATTGGTGTTTTAAAAAATCTTTGACAATAGTGAATATTATTACCACGAACAAAAACGCATTTTAAATAATTTATTGAAAGTGACTTGAAGTTAATTTGTTTTATTTGAAAGAATACCTAAAGGAAGAAAGCTAATCTGTCAAAAAAAAAAAAAAGTTTAATAAGGAAAAAAATCTTTAATGTCCAACACTCGAAAAACGGCATTATTTTCTTTTAATTCTCCAAACATGACTATTCAATAAAAGTCTCTTGTGAACAGCAGCTGGATGAATACCAAAATCGAACTGAAACATTACAATTAAAAATAAAAATTGAATAATACAGGACTGTTACTGTCCCAAAAGTCCCATTATTACCATTGATAACCGTGTAAAATCTTTAGCAAATGGAATCATGAGGTAATACATTTTACTGGTTGAATTATGGAAGGTGTCATTCAAGTTTTCCCTGATTGCTATTTCACAGGTGTATATTTTCTGCCAATTGTTGCGAGTCTTTTTTGGAACACCTTGTCTCCACCCCCACTTGTCAAATCTGAAAAAACTTTCTAAATAAAAAAGGTGAAAAAAAAAAAGCATTTTAAATTTTATTTTACCTGTCTTCGTTGGAGTTATTGTAATTTGAAATTGAAAGAAAGTTAATAAAAATTAAAGTGTTACGTTGTTAAAAGATTTTACATTTTTAAAGCAAAAATTAACAAAAAAACATTTCCGCAGAGCTAATTAATTAATTAATGCCGACAAAGGAGTAATTATTAAAGTGCTTTAAAAGTTTAAAAATTCTGTCCTATCTGTTTCAAAGAAAAATAGTAAAATTATGGATTAATTAACTAGATTTTATTTTAAATAACGAAAACTACATTTTTTCCCAGCAGGGAACGTTCTCATTTTTTAGTAGTACGGATTTTTGTTACTAATTATTAAAAAGGAAACTTATTAAAAGTGAAAAAATACTTATGGAAGCATTAAATAAAAAAAAAAAATAAAAAAAAAAAGCCTAAAAAGGTAATAATTTAATTCACTAATGAACAAGTCCTGAAAATGACAATGAAATCGAATAATTCACATATTTTTATTAATTATACACACACACACACACACACACACACACAGGGTAATTTAATTTGTTTATTCTTTATGTTAATGGTTTTTTTTTCCTGAAATAACATCTTCAGGGATTTTTCTTGGAAAAAAAAAATTTTTCGAACATCACAAGTTTAAAAAAGTTTATTCGAAATGGATGAGAACTGGGAAAAAATTTCCACAAGGTTTAATGACCTATGCCACATAAAATGCATTCATTACAAAATAAGTGCTAAGAATTTCATTTAAATCGGATAATTCCCGATTTTTGGTAAATTTTAAAATCTTTTCTGCTTTCCTTATCGGAAATACGCACGCATTTTGGTGATACTTAAAATACTTTAGTCAATAGGAATGAAATCTCACGCCTTCCTTTAACTTAATTTTCCTTGAAGCACTGGAAATTGGTTTTCTTTACCAGACCTTAATTCAATAATGCCCAAATATAGAATTTCGTACATAAATTTTAACTCAAAGTAAGCAGTGACACATCACAAGAGAGAGGGAGAAAGAGAGAGAGAGAGAGAGAAGTGAAGAAAGAGGTGGGAAAGAGAAGGACGATATGTGGAGAGAGGAGATGGAAAGTAAAAATGCGAAAGTTTATATTGCTCTTTTAACAAACGAAAAAAAAATAAGATTTCATTTTTTTTGTGAAAAAAGTATTTTAACGCCAGTTCTATAATTAAATCACAAGTAAATAAACAACTGCTGGCTGGTGTCAATGAGTGACGTAGTTAGATGTGATTTTTTTTAAAAATGTATTATTTGTTTATTTATCGTGACCAAGTTTTTTTTTTTCTTCCGCAAGTTTGGATTTCCAAATTTTCACAGGAACTATAAATAATGGGCCAATCAGCTCCCACCAATTGTTCACGTGACATCAACTGTGTAGCCATGTGGATCTACAAGCTGACGGCGGCGGTGGTGGCAATTGGTGAAAAAAAAAAAAAAAAAAATGGTCATTGCAAATAACAGATGCTTATTTTGTAGGTTTTAAGTGGTTTTTAGACTTAAGATTCAATTACTGACTGAAGTTTTTTTTTAATTATTTTCTCCCAACTCTAGTTAAAAATATTGAATTTTTTGTAAAAATCATAAGCAAAAAAATGAATCAATAAATTCAATAATGATAATTTTTTTTTTACCAAAGAAATGAAGGAAGACAAGAAAATCTGGGTTTGTACATTTTTTTACAAATAAAACTATTTCTTTTTAAGTTAAGTCATTTATTTCTCAGCACACAGCTTTAAATTTTAAACCAGTGGTCTTTATGCGAGGACTGAAAATACACTTAAGTACACAAAAAAAATTAACAATATATAAATTAAAATTTGTATAGCAAAGCTGCAAAATGTATTCTCATGTAAAATAAAAAAATAAAGCAACATGAAATGTGTCGATCAAAACGCCACATATTGAAAGCCTGGAATTGGCTGAACGAAATTTCAACAAGTGATTGCTATTTGCATTTTTTGGCTATTTATTTCACCTTCTAAAAACTTTGATTTTTGTGATTCTGTAGGAGTATGATCATATTGAATTGGATATATGTACCCAGAAAATAAGCAACCATTCTATTCTTTAAAAATTAACATTTAAACTAAACAAATCCCTTAAGCTAGCAAGCTAGAAAAGAAAACAAAAACCAGCAAGTTAGTCAGATTATTCATATTCATTCTATCTCCGTCTGTTCATTATACTTTGGATGGATTTGATTTTAAAAATGATTCATTCCCTTTCCGCTTTCGAAATGAACTATTATAGATTTTCTGAGTGAGTATTTATTTTTTACTTATTTCATGATTTTTAATAAAATTATTAATGTGCAATAACATTTTCTAATGAATACACCTCAGATGTTTACAATCATTTAAAAACGCGGGTAAAATCCTAATTTGTTCACAATCTGCTTGTAATTATTAAATTACAGTTAAAAATTAAAAAAAGGTTCCAGATTCACGTATGGTAAAAGAAAACTAAAAGGTTAAACGGTAAACCATATTTTAGTGATAATAAAAAAAATAAAAATTAATAAACACATCCTTTTTCCTCTATTTCACGTCTGGTGTCAATTGAATTAAAGGAAAAAAAAAAAAAAAAAAAAAAAAAAAATCTCAATTTTTAACTGCTATGCTGCAAAACGGCAGTTTACTAAAAACAATTGACTTTAGTTTTAAAACAATGTTAGTTATATTGCATTTCAATTGACAGGTGTAAAAGTTATAGAATTCAAGAATTTAATTTAAAAAGAAGTTGTTTGTTTTGGTCGCATGAGAAAGTAGGAATTTATTAAAATTTTTAGGCGAAAATGTGAAAAATAAATAAAATAATTTAAATTGAAAGAAAAAAGAATGAGACTCATATTTCAAACAAAGAACAGAAACTACCGATTATGTTAAAAAAATTACCGATTTTGGAAACAGCCCAGTCGTCCTTTTTTTTTTTTTTTTTTAAATCAAAATGTATATTGATACTTTTTAGTTTTCTTTATTAATTCCTTTAATTTTTTTCTCGCAACAAAAGCTAAGCTAAGAAAGTCATTAAAACAACTTAGCAAGGAAGTTGGATTTTTTTTTTTTTTAGGTCTCTTCATTCTGGAAAGGTATACGATTAATAATGAAATACAAAAATGAAAGAGAAAGAAACCTGAGTAAATAAATCATTTTACAACTGTTGTTGTTTTTCTTTTTTTTGCCCGTAGAAGAGATGTTAAAAATTGTTTGAATAAAAAGCCAAGAATACTAAGAAAGACTAAAAGTCATGTATGTATAATAGTTTTTTCCTGATCTCCAGAGAACAGACTTTTTTTTTTTTTTTGCTCAGAGGAAGTTTTTTGTTTTGTTTTTGGCGATCGCAAGGCTCTTTATTATCGAAGTTTTATTACTCAAAATAATTTGTTCCAGTTTTGAAGAGAAAACAGTAAAAATCCAGGAAAAAAAATTAATAAAAAAAAAAAAAATTAAAAAAGTTCTTACCTTTTTAAACCATTATTCACGCTAAACGTGTTTTATTTCCAATTCACACAGCTGGGCAAAAAGCAGCTGCGATTTTTCCCTTTTTTTTTAAGAGGATTATTGGATGATGACGAACGATGATAGGGATTAAAACATAAAACCAGCTGATAATCCTTGTCCGACGTGTGACATTCTAGAATTCTTAAATAAAACAAGCCTGCAAGGCAACTCCGAAAATTAAAATAACAGGTCAGTAGAGAAACGTCTGCTCCAAATGATTTTCGGAAAGGGGAGGAGGCACCTGTAGGCTTTTTAGCCGATTCACTTCCAGCGATTCTGGTGTTAGTACTGAATGGATTGATGCTATGAAATCAACTTTGCTCACTTCTTCCTTCTCCTCTTCCTTTAGCTGTTGGTTTATAAGACATCCACAACCCAGTTAGGGTCTTTTTATTTTAAGTGGCTGCTTGTTAGTCAGCAGTAGCAGTCATAAGTGAATAACGTAAATGATTTTCTCTTTCAAAAATACCACTTCAAGCAAACAGTCTAGTTCGCTTTGGATAGAATCTAAAGTTGTTACACAAAAGACTTTTACACTGAGTAGTTAGAATCCAATACAGGGATTTTTCATTAACTCGGGGGAAAAGGAATATTCATTAGTGAAAACAGAAAAAAGAACTCATTTTCGAATTAAGAATCATCTCTTCGACACTACATTGCATTATTTTAACTAGTTTTTTTGTTTTTACAAAAAATCAGGCTAAAACAAACATTATACTCAAGCCATAATGTTAGAATCATGAATAATAAAACAGTTAAATTGTTTGAAGTTGCTCTTTAGTGCTAGTTTGGTCAAACAAATTTCAGACCCAAGAAAAGCGAAATCAATGCAGACTTTTTGATTTTTTAAAAGAAAACAATATGACTTCTAGCGCGGTAGGTTCGCTTTCTCTAATTAACTAGCTTTTCCGACGTGAAATACGTGAAAAATGTCCAACTTTCGTTCATTCCCGACTCATTTATCAGAGTCTGTGGTACCACTACTGCCATATTTTGGATTGTATCATCAACGTTCCAGAAAAATCATTAAAACGATTATTTAAAAAGTAAATAAGTGTACAAAAATAAAGCAAACATTAAAAAAGAAAGAAAAAAGAAAAAAAAAACAATTTGGTTGTTCTTCCTTCAGTGTTACGGGGGCAAAGATTTCAGTTTCATTCAATGTTACTTTTATACGCCAGACTTTGTAGTTTGTATAAATGCAATAAAATCTCTTAAATTTGGAACCATCACCACCCCATTGTAAATTTTTAGAAATAATTTATTATATATAAAAACTAAAAAGTGTGCTATGAATACTCTTACTTAAAAGGATGAGACACTTGCTTTTGTCAACTCAAAATATAGCCATACTTCAGAATCATTGGAGTTGAGTCCGTTTTTACAATTAAAGTATTTAATGACGATAGACAAATAAAGAAACAGTAGATTTTGAAGAAAATCGAACTTATTGAATCATCAAAGAAAGAATCAAATCAAATGTCTGTTTAATAAAGCACAATAACAGAGAGTGTGAAACATATTACATGTCAAAAGAGACTCTGGGATATTGGAGTACAAAACGCAAAGTATAAACTTGATGACTGATCTCATCTGCTTCTTTGTCCTTGGTTACCCGTAGATTAAAATAAATGCTTAGGACTAGAAGTAGGCTCTGGTATTGAGGCTGATATGGATTGTGAATCTAGGTAACTAGACTTTTTTTAACCAGATAAAAAATTGCTAGTCACTGTACCTGTTATAGATTTATACATAACAGTGTCATAGTTATAGAGAAAGGGAATATAGTTTATTTTTCTCTCCCCATCTCTGATCGTGAACTTTAAAAAAAGTTTTTAAAATGTCCTTAAAATCTCAGATGTCCATTCTGGTTGTTGACATCACTTCAAACCACTTAACTATCATCTCATCCTAGTCACATGGACTGTATGTCCTCTTCCCGGGAGTCCGGAATAGCCTGATTCAAACGATCATTAGTGACTAATGATTGGAAAAAATCCACCATTGTATTCTTGACTCTTACAGCCATCTACGCAAATACAGAGTTTTCTTATTATTTATAGAATAGGCATGTTGATATAATATAATATAATATCCTTCATTAACACCACGTTAAACATGTGTTTCTGGCCAGGTGTACATTTTATTTATATTTTTACCTTTTCCAGACTTGACGATATGAATACCAAAAACAACCAAACTTGTCTTTTTAGTATAATGTATCTCCAGTTTACAAATGGCCGAATGCTTGAAATCCAAGTATAAGCAATTATATGTTTGTTTTGTTATTTCTGAATATTCTTTCATCTTTTCATAAAATACATTGGCTTTCCTCTTGTGCATAACATTCTTGATTTTAAGGCATCTTCTAGCAATACTATTTTATTAAATCTTATCACGTGGATGTAACATTTTTAACGATAGTATGGCCCAACTTTAATAATGAATGTCTTTCTGATGTGAAATTATGCTCTCTTCACAATTATCAAGTCAGTGCGTTTTTTATACGGGTCGACACTACCCTGAATACCAGAAATTTTGGAGTTGGGACATTTGGGAATTTTGTTGCAAATTATCACTTTCGTTGTTGATATTGTGCCTGGTTTTAACAAAACTCTAAAACCAGGAACAATATCGATCCATCATTTTCACATCCATTATGCAATTTTTGACGTTGTACAGCCTGGCTGTGTGCAAGTTGAATGTAATGATCAATATTAAATATATTTTAACGGTTTTAATGCCCTCCCCGCGTCAAGGTTACTAAGTTTTATTACGTATGTTTTATTTTTCAATGTGAAAAAATACAGACAAATACAAATTTCTTGCTCATATCAAAATGAAAGAAGTAACTTTGAACTCAGAACCAAAAGGCAAAATTACAAAATTGTTACTGTATTGGTAGAGATTTCTAGTTGCATTCGTTGGGTACGTAGTTGAGATGTTTTCAATGGTTTTAACGATTTGGGGCAAACCATTTTAAAGAGTTTAACCTTTGAAATACTTTAATTGTTGTACTTTAATAACACCTTTTTTACCTCAGTAATTTAAATAGAAATTGTCAGATTTAGTTCTTTAGGTTCTAGAGTGTGTAAATTGTCTGTAAAGAAAGTATGTAAAATTTTAAAACTTCATTTATTCTTCATTTATTCTTAGAGGCCCAATATAAAGAGATTCTAACTTCAAGAAAAAGCTTACTGAATGAACAGGTTTTGCCTTAAGGCTATATTTATGGCCACATCTCTAACCCATGAGGAATAAAGTTGGCCACATCTCTATTTAATGAGAAATAAAGTTGGCCACACATCTCTAACTAATGAGTATATTTAGTTAGAGATGTGGCCAACTTTATTTAATCTCGAAAGAATAAAGTCATTCTTGACACATAACAAAATATTGAAAAGCCATAAAAAATAATATTTTCAAGTCTTGTTACTTTGACTACCGCAGAAACTGGACGCAAAATATTAAAAATTTCTTATATTATTTTATAAACAGTTGAAAGTCTAAACTGTGGCAAAATTTTACAGTATAGACCTGACTTTGAGGTTTTTCAAAAACCAGCTAAATTTGAATTGAAAACGCTGTTTGATTGGGTGGTGACTCAATTCTATAAGTAACGGAGACAAAAAGTATAGATCCCTAAGGAATTTGTTTATGAGTCGGTTTTGATTCACATGTTTGCTATATAAGAAAGAAAAAGGCAGAAGTGAATAGACCACTTGGGCGAAAGCGCTGCTGAGAAAGCATTAGGTCACTCGGGCGACCTCGGCGTGTAAAGTCTGCTGGTGCTACTAAGAAAAGAAATAGACCACACAGTAATATGGGATGATAATAAAATACTGCTACCATTTTCGATGTTGAAGAAAAAGAATTCTGGTAATACTTTCATAAACCCGTGAGAGTTTATGAAGACGCCTGTTAAAAAAAATTTGAATATTCGTCAAAAGACCCCAGAAATAGAGCTTCCCCACGGTAGGTCAACTTTTTCTCATCCCCCTTCGGATTTCAACTTTCACCTTCGAATTTCAAAATTAAACTTTTGAACCAGAGACATTTTGAATTGTGAACTTTTCGAAGTAAGTAAATTTCTTATCTTGTTAAGAAATTGATTTATATGAATTGTTGCTCTAAACGAAAATTGTTCAAATTCCTTTGTTAAGGAAAGCATTTGCATTACACAAAGTGTGCTTTTCCCAAAGAAAACACACTTGTATTTGAAAGAACCTGTTTTGATAATTTGTGGATCACAAGGGAATATTTGTGCGAGGCCTATATTGTAATAGTACAATTTTTATATTGGGAAAATATTTTGTCTTGATAATAAATATTTGTTTCTCTGCAAGTTTCACATCAGAGTAACAATTATGGGCCGAATAACTTCCTGGGGAGATATCAGTCTTTCCCACTTTTTCCTTAATCATTTCTCTATGGGCATATGTCACTCTCCTGTCTCTCTCTCTATCCCTCTCTCTCTCTCATATATATATATATATATATATATATATATATATAGGGTGTCCCAAAATAATGTATACATTCTTTGAACCGTTATAGCTTATTCAATTTATGTATTTTGACTTTTAAATAAGATTAATGCAAGAGAAAGAATACACATTTAAAGAATTTGAGAGTAAAAATATACAAAAACAGAAAATTAACTTTAATAAGATAAAAGCTACTTGGGACAATGGCAGAATGTTCATATAATGATGAGTTCACATCAAGTGCTCAAACTGGTTGCCGTTCTGTTCAATTCACTTTTCATATCTTGAAGAAATAGACCTACAAACGTCCAGTATCATTTCCTCTGGTATTTGAGCACATTCTTCTTCAAATGCTACTCTCGTTTCAGCAATTGTTTCAGGTTTCCTGTTGTAAAATTTGTCTTTTAGAAACCCCCACAAAAAGAAATCTAAGGGTATCAAATCTGGTGATCTAGGTGGGTATTCAATTGTCCCTCTTCTTCCAATCCATCTGTTTTGCAGATTTTCATCCATATAAGTTCTCACATCACGGTAATATATTATTAACTAATAATATTTAAAGAGTGTATACATTATTTTGGGACACCCTGTATATATCTATATCTATATCTATATATATATATATATATATATATATATATATATATATATATATATAATATTTCTATTATAAGATATTTTATATTGCTACACAAAAATTTCTATGATTCGGAACTTAAAAATTGTTCTTCATCAAGCGATGTTGGATAACTTATGATGAAAATGATTTACTTGGGAAATCAGAAAACAATTCTGTATTATTCGAATATTATGATAATATTTCGAATATTATAATAATATTTTGAATATTATGATATTTCGAATATTATGATAATATTTCGAATATTATAATAATATTTTGAATATTAAGATAATATTTCGAATATTATGATAATATTTCGAATATTATAAAAATATTTTGAATATTAAGATATATCGGATATTATTATAATATTTTGAATATTATGATAATATTTCGAATATTATGATAATATTTCGAATATTATGATAATATTTTTCTATGTTGTATCGAGCACTTTAAAAAAAAAAGTAAATGCTTAGAACGATGGATTCTTAATCTGTCTGTGTTCTTTCTCTTATATATATATATATATATATATATATATATATATATATATATATATATATATATATAATTTCTGTCAGGTGATACACTGGAATTACACGGTGCCACCGACCGACTTTCCCTGTGTGAGATATATAGAGTAAATAATTTAAAACGATCCATGGTAATTATGTCTAAATTGTACTTTTTTCTGGCAGAATGTTTTCTTTGTAAAAAAATCACAATTCATAGAATTCATATTGTTATTTGACTTTTGTTAAAAACAGTCATCTCATGAAAATGAAATAAATTCCACCAGTTGTGGTTACTTTATCATTTTGTGGGACACATTTTTCATACGAATTTTATTCTGCATGATTCAAATCAATCAACTATATAAAAGGAAATGACTTACACTCTCTAATTATTTTGTTCTTTCGGTCACAGTATGCGAAAAGTAGAAGACGTGGCCAATCTTCTCGTCCAGAGAAACATTTTAGTCCCCAGAAAAGCCGACTACTTAATTTTACCAAACGACGTTTCTTTTTTTTTCTGAGCTCTATCTGTATACAAACACATATATTTTTTCTCTTTTTGAATTATGTTATTCTGTTTATATTGTAGTGGACCCCTGGAGGGGGCGCGATATAACATGGCTTGTACGCCCCCAATAAGGCATAGATGTCACAAGAGGTCCACTAACATTTTAAAAATAAAAGACGTGAAACCTGACGAGTTAACAAGAGGACAACAAATGATAAACTTAAAATTAATACAAAATTTATTTACATTGTATACAAACATCGAATCAAGTAATAATGGAGGCAGAATTAAATTGAGGAATACTGACCGGCTAGAAGATCTAAATACTATATCCGTAACTATTAGGTTGGTGCAAAAATAATGTCGTATTCTCACATATGTTACTATGTGAGAAAACGTCATTATTTTTGCACCAACCTAATAAATGTTAAAAGTAGAGTCCATGTAAGTTAAGTTGGCATGTAAATCCATAGTTCGAAAAATCAGTTCACGCGTCCGGCAAAAGTGCTGAAAAGTTGATGGTTAACTCCAGTAGGGATCAATGTGTGGCCAGAAGTTCAGGGCTGTTGTAAACGGTCCATTAATGCTGATCAACCAGGTAAGTTAGGTTGAGATAGAGATGCCAGGCGTTGATGAAGTCCATGATGAAGCAGCGGAAAAATGTTTGCCAATGTTGCGTCAATGTCCAGGTAGTTTAGGTCATCATTGCCAATAGCAAGGATCCGAGATAGCCGGAAATATTAAAGGCTAGGAATGCCGGAAGTAAGATGCTGGAAGATAAGGGTCTATGGCAGCCGGAAGTAATAAAGGCCAAGAATGCCGGAAGATAAAACTGGATAAGAACGCCCAATTAGCGTCCAGTTGGCAGACAAAAATAAATGAGCATGTAACACAATACATAACCCGTCCAGGGCCCCCTGGTCACAAAGACCAGGGTGCCTGTATTTCGCCTCGTCCTCGGACTAGTTCGGCGAAAAGTCAGCGGGTTATAGGATAAGGGAGTATAAACATTAACTGGGCCTGCATACCTACTTAATATTTAAAGAAAATAAATTCAGAGTTACTACAAAGTATAAAAGGTATAAAAATGTCCGCAAAGAGTATTCAGACTAAGTTTGTAATACTGAAACAACTAAAAAGACATTAGGTCTATTATGAATCTAAATGAACTTTCTATATTAAATTGAAGGGAGTTGGGCAACGCAATGAAGAAAAGGTCAAGGTCATGAAGATATATAACTGTATATATCAGTGTTTGATCACGTGAACGGAGTAGCGAAGGTGCTACGATAATATATATATATATATATATATATATATATATATATATATATATATATATATATATATATATAATCCGTTGGTATATAATCCAAGTGAATCCTAATAATATAAAACATCAAAACTGATCCACAAAGAGAGCTCAATGTATTTATTCAGCAAACCATATAAATTACATACAAAAGGAATCATAATTACCTCATAGTTATGATCATTTCACCTTACAGATTGAGATTACCTGTAAGGATTTTCAAACGGAACAAGGCAATAAGATAAAACTAAATGAAATGAAAGCAGGCCTAAAGCAAATTTTAAAACAAGGCTGAGGAAAAAAAAGGGGGAAAAACGGAGTAAAAGAAATAGTGAAAAGATAAAAAAGAAAGAGAGAAAGAAGGAGGTAAAGAAAAGGGTATTAACATCTAGACATGGGGATGGTAGCAGGATATAGATACATGTAGACATGACCTTTACTTATATTAAAATATTCACCTCGGTTTCTATCAGGAAATAGACATAGGAAAATTTTTATTTTATATTAACAGAGTTACTATTACTTCAGTATTAAAAGATATAATTATATATTTATATTAGAAAGAAAATATACAAAAATTATTTTTAAAATTATTTATATATTAAAAAAACATATTGTTTTAATTTTTTACTTTTTAGGAAATGTTTTATTTAATATTCCGTGGAAAAATTGACGATTCAGATGAGAGGAATAAGGTACAGGTACTTACCTGGGTTGTTGTTCTGATCGACTGTTACATGCTGTTACCTGATTTTTTACCATTTTTTTTATAGTTACAAGGTCCCCTGACTTGCTATCACGTGATCACTGAAGTGGTTATAAAGGAAATGTTTTTCCTCTTTTTTTTTTACCCTTTGTTATACGACGCAAGTTATCTGACGGAGAAGCTACGTCGCGGAAGTAGATATTTTTTTCGCAACTTAGGGTAAGTACCATTGCTCATTTCCACGGTCTGCACAGTCACGGATTTTTTTCTTGGGTTGAGATTTTCTTGACATTTTGCGAAAAAAATTATATTAATCTCGCACGTATCTGACATGGATAATAGCAGGGACGAATTACTGAGAAAGATTTCTCTTTTACAATCAAAGATCAGGACAAATCTGGATGTTGCTAGTCAGGAGGACAAACTCTCTGCGAAGATTTTTTGGGGTCTTCAAAAAAAAATGTGTTAGAGTATCTAACGGAGATAGAGATCTGTGTTAACAAATTGCAACTGAAGTCTTCTTCTGAGGAAGACTGGATGGATCTTGAGAAGGAATCCTTGAAGTATTCATTGAGATTCCAGAGAAAGCTCAAGGATCTGGAAATTAAATTCCTCCCTGCCACAAATGATTCTTTGAAATCGTCGTCTCCAGGTCCCCCAAGATATGGATAGGAGTCCGTCTTCATTCGTCGTCAAAACACCACAGATCCAGATTACTAGCCCTACGTTCAGTGGCCAGGATCGGATGAGTTTCCGAAACTTCTTATCTCGTTTTGAGAATTGTGTAGCAGGCACATGGCCAATGATGCTGAGAGGCTAACCTTTTTAAAATGTTCACTCGCTGGAAAGGCCTTAATGCTGATCAACTATCTCCATATCAGCAACAGGAATTATCGAATGGCCTTCGATATCCTGAGGGATGAATATCTGGATAAAGATGAAATTATCGATAACATTTTCCAAGACATACTGGACTTCTCTGTTAAACGAGAGAAGTCTTTTTCGTCTTTGACTGAGTTTGTAACCAAGACAGCCTCACTTCTGGTGGAGTTGGAAGGTTCTTTCAACTGCGCTTTCTCGAATGATCAGTCTTATGGAGCTCACCTAATGGCAAAAATACTTTTCTCTAAATTCCCCAGAAGGGTGAATTGATTCAACTCCCAGGTAAGAGAATTCCCATATTGTATTCCATCTTAGGGGTGATTAAACGTCTCCTTATCAAGGCGGGTAATTCCTCAGACACTGCCCATAATCCTGAGTGGGGCTTCTTTAGAGATGCAGAATCATGGGCTTGATCCAACCCCACCTGGAGGGATTCTTCCTTCCGTGTTGACTCTGCATCCCGTACATATTATGGGAGGTCAACTAATCTCCCGTCTGTCTTGTATGTATCCTTTATTAGAAATGGTGAGAGTGTCTCTGCTAACAGTTTGTTGGGCACTAGTAGTGGGCGGACCTATCTGTCTAGTGAAGCTTTGAAGCCCCTTGTCAGCCTGGAGTCCTTAGGGCTTGATTGTGAATTCAAGTTATCAACACTCCTTGGAGATTATGATAAGCGCTTCAAGTGTTAGTGGATAATAAAATTGATGAGCTGGACTCTTTTTAGATAGTTTGACAGAGGCACCAATTTTATTCCAATTAGTGGTATCGTTGCGCTAAACTTAATCCAGCTGGTCCCTTGTCTGCAAGGATGGGTTTTTTCTGTCCCAACGAGGCTTGTTCCGTTTGAAGAGGTGACAAGATTTCAGTCACCTGAACTTTCTTAGGAAGTTTGATTCCGTGTTGGCATCTACACCAGCCAATTATGTGCCATGCATGATACACGCTTAGGCGATCATGACTGACGAGGCAAATTTTTTTCTCACAGTAGGTTGCGATTTCTTTCTGCGGTAGACCAGTTGCCATCCAAGGCTATAGAACCCGGTCTGTCCTGCTTTTTACTCATAGCTGGGGGTAGAAGAGGATGATTCATACCTTTCCCAAGGGCACGTAAGTGAATATAATAGATTCGACTGGAATTCGAACTCGGCTCTCCTCAATTCCCCAATCCGAATCCCTATCCATTACTCCACCGTGCCTCTAGCATCCACGGCTGAAGTTAAAACCTCTCACCTGTGTTTTGTGCTGAGGCCTAGGAGTATATATGAAGATCCTTTAAATGATTTCGCGCCTGACAGTGATGTACAAAGAGGTTTAGAAAGAATGTTCAACATGGAGTGACTGAGTATTAAGGAACAAGAGTTTTCTAACAATGACGAGCAAATTGTTGCGCTCTTTAGATAATCTATCACATTCAAGGACAATAAGTATTACATTTGACTACCTTGGGAGTCCAAAAAGTTATCTTGTGTTACTTCCAACCATTCTGTGACCATTTGCATCTTGGACCATGTGGCATGGAAATTGGAACGCGATGGGTTTTATCAGAACTACTTGGAGATTTTCTGTCAACAAGAACGTGACGGAATAATAGAGGATATTTTTGTTCCCCTTCACCAGTTTAAGGAATATATTTGGATTCCACACAGACCTTTCCTGAAAGCAGATCTACGTCTACCACTAGAATATGACCTGTTTTCAACTGTAGTCTCAAGACAAATAACTCCCATTCTGTTAATAAGGCTTCTACCAGGGAGTGAACCTTACGAGCGACATGTTGAAATTACTGCTATCCTTTCGAGCAAACAATCACGTTGTGTTGGCGGATATCAGGAAGGCCTTCTTAATGATCCGCCTGGAGTTGGAGGCCAATAAGAATGTTTTCTTTCTTCTTGAAAGACAACGGTAGGCTGCGTTGTTTCAGGTATACTAGAATTATTTTCGGATTCACGTCTAGACCCTTCATACTGAATTGCGTTCTCTGGTGCCATGCTGCTCAATTTCCTTTGGATCCTTGTAGACGTATGATGGAGAATCGGTTCTACATGGACAATCCCGTAATGAACAGTGCTATTCCAGATGAGCTATGTAATTTATATGCCCTTTCTAGGGAACGATTGCAACTGGGAGGATTTGAGCTGCAGTCATGTAGCTCTGTGTGAGGATTCAGGACAAAATGAAGACGGGTGGTACCTTGAGCAGTCATGGAGTTGATTGGGAGAAAGTGCTTGGATATCGTTATAATTCCCTCACTGATACACAGCGTATTGCTCCCATAAGTTGTGACCCTAATGCTTCCATAAAGCGGCGCGTACTCGCGGAAGTAGCAAGAGTCTTTGACTCTTTGTCTTTATACTTGCCTGTCTCGTTGCGGGGTCGTATCCTGTTGAGTGATTTATGGAAGAAGGGTTTAGGATGGGTTGATCAAGTTCCAGACGAATTTTCATTCAGATAGGGAAAACTTTCAGCTGATCTTTCCGGGTTGGTGACAATTACTTTCCCCCTGATAGGGTTTCAGCAAAAACGAGGCCGGTAACATGTTCCTCTTCTGTGATGCATCACAAGGGGCATATGGGTTTGTTGCATATGTGGTGCAGAATTTCCAGGCTTACCTGATTTTTGCTAAGGCTAAGGTGGCACCCTTAAAGAAGAAGACTCTTCCCACTTTGGAACTTTTGGCTGTGTATTTTTCTCTGAAATCCTTTCCCACTGTCTTGAGGAGTTGCGGTAGATTCGCCCCAACCAAAATACAAGTAGTCACGGATTCCCAAGTGATCATCTTGTAGATCATTTCTGGATCAGTCGTAAGCAAGAACCCATTTGCCAGAAACCAGTTGAAGGATGTCTTGCAGATGGTTGAAGAGTTGGAATCCTTGATCGGCCTTACCCCCTCTTTCCAGTATGTACTAACCATGGAGAACCCTCATGAACTGATCACCAGGGGCTTGATATTTCGTAAATTTTAAGACTTACCTTCGGTTCTGGTGTCATGGTCCGGATTGTTTGTGTAGCGGGATTACTCCATAGGTCATACAGGAGTTGTCATGTTTCAATCAATGCAGTCAATGGATAGCCGGTACTTCATTGAATGCTGTTGTCATCCAGGGAGAGCAAGTCTTAACAGTTCTGCCTCTGGAGAAATTTTCTTCCTTTGCGAAGCTCTTGAGGGTAACCACATTAGTCGCAAAGTTTATTAATAAGTTGCGGCGGTTAGAGGTTGATAGTGAGAAACTAGCAACCATACTTCTGATGAAGACAATGCAACAGGAAATTATCCTGAGGAATTGGCATTCTTGCGGGATCCTTCAGGCAGGAACGTTCATAGGTTGGTGGGGGACCTTGATCTGTACATTGACGAGGAGGCTGGTCAGGTTGGGTTCAGAATTGGTAATTCTCTTCATTTCAATGTGGGAGTTGAACATCCTATTCTGTTGGCAAAGCATCACCTGATAACCAAACTTCTTATAATGGATACCCATACCAGGAGTTGGGTCCATGTTGGCTGAGGTGAGACAAAGTGGTTACTGGATGCCCAAGGGAAGGCAGGCTGTGAAGACAGTCTTGGGTTACTTGTGCATTATGCAAGAGGTATGATGCCAGGCATGTCCTGTCTCCCAAAGTGGCCAGTTTACCCACTTCACGTGTGGAGCTGGAGGCCCCTTTCAGATATACAGGAATTGACTACACTGAGCACCTTTGGATTAGGGTGGGTGACAAGGAGGTGAAAATGTATTTGCTTATTTTCACTTCCTTAGCATTATAGCTGTACACATTGAGGAGGTGCCAGATTTGAGAGTGCTGTCCTTCCTTCAAGCTTTAGTGTGTTTCACCAACTTGTATGGTATACTGGCTGCCATCTACAGCGATAATTCTAAGACCTTCCTGGTTCTTTTCTATTTCCTCTCATGTTATGGATTTAGAATGTTCTTACAGTCTTACCTTAAGAGGCAGCCTGTTTCTCCTTTATATTTCTTAGCATTCTTACCACAACTGCATGAGATGGCATACACACAGTTCTTAGTAATGTTCTCCTCTATGGGGGGGGGTTACTTGGAAGAAGTGTCAGCAAAGGTCATCCTGATATTATAACTGATGTTATGGACCACGAATCTTTTGTATTTTCTCTGATAATTCCTTCACATAGGTAGACAGATCGAAGCTGTTTTCTGACTGTTGTTATCCTCTTGTACCCTTCTATCTACAAAGCCTACCTAAGCCACCAAACTCCTCAAATCTCAGCCTCACTGAGGCTAACACGTTTACACTTCAGAATCTTCACAATGTAACTTGCAGCAGTTCAAGAACCTATGGTTACCATCCTGATATCCGATCACAGAGGAAAACCTTTAGAAGTCTTGCAGAGTTTCTACCTGATTGGATAAGAGCTGTTTTATGGGCACATAGAGAACAAATACTTCATTAGATAGGTGGTCATGTCAGTGTATATATATATATATATATATATATATATATATATATATATATATAAGGGTGGGGTGAAAATTCATAGGCTGACTATGAAGGAGTGATGCTAGAGTTGTAAAATCTTGCATGCATTAAATGCACCACTTCTTATTAATAACTACATTGTTTCTTCTTTCCATATAAACTGACATCTGACTATTCAAAGATGACTTCAATATTAACTAGTAGCAACTTCTCTTGAAAATGAACAAAATTTGGCATCCTGCTGTTATCAAGTACATGTTTGCTCTAAAAGACTTTCATGTTGACATATTTACTACATTAGGAGATCAATAGTTCAAAAATAGGCAGGTGAATTTAGGAGGGGAAGGGAGAGTTTTTAAGATGGCCCAAGATCTGGACATCCTACAACTGCCACCACCAAGAAAAATATTGATTGTATTCACCACATGGTGATAGATGACAGGCGATTGATTATAAATCAAATAGCCAGTGTTATTAGCATATCTCCTGAAAGAGTTCAAAATATTTTGCACAATGAACTTGGTATGACAAAGGTTCCTGGTCACTGGATGCCACATGTTCTGATAACTGATCGAAAGCACACCATGTTGATCACATCGTGGGTAATCTGACATTGTTTGAGGCAGAGCCAGCAAATTTCCTTGAACATTCCTAAACAAGGATTAGTGTTGGGTTCATCACTGAGACAGAGACAAAAACAATCCATGCAATAGAAAAAACACTCCATATCTGCCCCAAAGAAGACTAAGGCCACTTTATTTGCAAGGAAGGTGATAGCCTCAATTTTTTGGGATGCAAAAGTCATTGTGCTTATCGACTATCTTCAAAAGGGCCACACAATGAAAAGTGCTATGCCAACTTGCTGAGGCAATTATGAAAAACTATCCACTAATGCTTATTTGCATGAAAAGTATAATGTATTATAATTAAAAAGGAAATGAGTCATATTGTGACCTTTTAAAGCATTGTCAGTTATTTTTAACTGTTAAATGTAGGTTACTCCAATAGCTTCATGTCACACACTTCTCGCCTGTGGAACTTTCTCCCCATTTCTTGTTTTCTTGGTAGCTATAATCTCCAACTATTCAAATGTAATGTCAATCAATGTCTCCAGATGCCCTGATCTATCCCCTAACCTTTTCTTCTTCCTTTCCCTCTATCACTTCTCTTTGCTCTTGATCCAACTCTCTGTAACCCCTTGCATGCTAGTAGCTTCCCGCCTTGCTTGGGGTGGTATGCTTGAAAAAAAAAGAAGTTTAGTAGAGATTTTTTGGATGCTTCTTCAGTCAATAACATTACAAGTGAAAACTATCAATGGAAATATTAGTTTTTGGTTTAAGTACTACATTGTTAGGTACACACCTGCTAAAGTTAATATGAGCTGATTGTATACCACTCATTAGTACTAATTATCTTAGCTAATTACCTTTTCTCAGGTGAGCATTAATTATCTTGAAAGTTAGTCTAGCAGTGGCAATTTGTCAGCCAAATTTAACCATTTATGTATTTATAAAAGTTTCAATATGAAAAGTACGAATATGAATTCAGTGATTCTGCTTCCATGACACGTGTGGTTTTAAGATGGTTAGTGGAACAAGAGAAAAACTCCTTTAATCAAATGCAATCAACTGAAATACATTGAAATAACAAAACTGGGATCATAACATTGAAGAACTCCTATGTTTTGACATAAAATCAAATGGTTTTAATATGATGTATTCATGAAATATAGTTAAATAATTCCATAAACATTAAAAAGAATGAATATCAAATTACTGACCTAAGGGAACATTGTTTAAATGCATTGCCTACTTTCATGTTTCATTATTTCTTGTTTTTTTTTGTAATCAGAATCTTTTTCTTCAAGTGATTATAAATAAGATGAACATGACAGAAAATAAAATTTTATCACTGAAAATGAATTATGGAAATGTGTAATCTTAAAGAACCCAACCATAAGTACTTGATGCCAAAAAAGACCAGTTAATCTTAAATAAAGATGTTAATCATTAAATAGTCAATGTGTTACCAATATGGAGTCATGAGAAACTGATTTTATATAAATGTTCACAAAGGACAATGCATAGTTGCTTAAAGAAGACAATCAAAACCACTTGATTGCAAAAGAAAGCAATTAAGAGTTTTATCAATTAGTTTTAATTATTAGATTGTTAATGCTTTACCAAAAGAGAGACAGTGAAAAATATTTTATATAAATTTAAACAATAGCATGACTAATATCTCTAAAGAATATAGATTGCAAAAGAGAAAAGATAATTGTAATTATTTTCACAATTAAACAAATAATGATAAAACAACAGAGACACATTGGAAGTTGGTTTTATACAAATCAAAACTAATGACAACTCAGACATCCTTAAACAATATCAGCCATAACTACTGCAAAGTTTACTTATTAAGAAACCTTTTTTTATTATTGAATCTTAATATTTTTTCAGTATGAAGTCATTGAAAACTTATCTAATACAAGTCAGAGCCACTAAAACTGCAAATAATACAACTGTAATTGCTAGAGGATTACTGACGATTACTGATACCAATTAATAATTAATAAATGATTTTATCAGTAAATAATCTATTTTTACCAATATAGTGTCATTATAAACTGATTTTATGGAAATTTGAACCAGTGGTAATAAAGGATATCATTTCTTTAGTAAATCTTTCTCCATTGATTTAAAAGTTTAGTTCAATAAATATGAAATTTAAATTCTAAATAAAGAGTTTTCACACGCTCAAATTAATGCCTGTACATGATTCATGAGTTTAATAAGAACCACACAAATATTGGATAGAAGGTCAAAACTTTGTTACATTTTTCTGATGATATCGACTGGTCTGATTCTGATGTAGTTTATTGTTGATTGCGTATATGTTTTTATTTTATTCTTCATTTATACAGCAGCAATTTCATGAGATGACAGCATATAACTTCACTATTCACTCCAAGAAAAAACAACTAAAAATGGCAACTACAATTTAAGTTACGTTCATATAAAAACCTTTTTTAAAACCTTCCACAAGTTCATTCTTTTGTTACTGAAAGAATTTTGTCCACACTTCTTTAATGTAAAATCTTCCTTTATATATTATTTACTTAACATGCAAAAAGCATTTTCTTGAAAATCCATTAGCGTTGCCTTTAACCTTTGAAGATGTTCAAGACTAATTGATTATGTGAAGAATTTAAACTAGCTTTTCAATCTCTATCTATAAAAGGCAGGATGTGTGTGCGTGTGTAATGAATGCACGGACGCAATTTTCAACGGATTTGCACCAAAATTTACATGCACATGCCCCAAGTTAGCGGGAAGGCCAAAACTGACTTTGCATTTCCCAACTCCCAACAATAGTGAAAATAATCGATTTTTTCATGCTTCTACAGCAGTTTTCATGTAGTTTGTGGCCATTTTATACTGGCCAGAGTGAGAGCCTATAGCTGGCTGCCACGAATAGGCAGGAAGATTCTATTGGCCAGCGTGAGAGCCAACAGCTGACTGACATGAATGTTAACTAGCATGCTAGCATGTAAAAAAATTGATAGCTGTATTCGTCATAAGTGGGAAAAATTTAAATCTGCATGGCACTTTACTCTAATTGACTCATTCGTTTGCTTAAACTCAACGTTGATTCTGATTCTGCAGAACTGGGTTGGGCGTGAAAAAGTATTTGTTGTTAACATTCTTTTTTCATTCAATTTTTCCAGTTATGATCAGCTTTAAAAAAGGTTTAAAGCTGATCATTTTGTGTTCATTTTGTTTAGTTCTTTTTTTGTAACAGATTTAATGTTAATTTAGAGCTTAGAAAAAATTTGCAGTGTGAGATAGGCAAGTAGTAAGGCATGTAGCAACATCAGCACGGCAAAGGGCACTCCTTTAAAGGCAAGGAAGGGCAAAAATATTTTAAGTCAAGTGATAGCGATTGCTGTATGAGTCGTACGATTTTTGAATCAAGCACGGGCAACACCAGGTCATCCTACTAGTTTATTCTATTTGTTTTAATATCTCCATCTCAAAGCTTAACAATCGTGAATATCTTTAAATTAATGATAATTAAGCATAGAATTATCCTTTCATTTTAATTCAATTGTTTTTTATTGTAACTCCCAGATCATTATATTGTAACTCCCAGATCATTATATTGAAAGAAGTGTGAATCATCAATAAGCCTTTTGACAATATACCATAGAAATTTTATCCTGCAGTCCTGAAGAAGAAAGCTGTTAGAAATAATTTTCATTTTTTTCTTTTTTTTCCCATATTTCATTCAGAAAATAATAGTTTATATTCTAAAATAATAAACAAATTTTATATCAAAGGATTTGGTGAAACATTTACTTTGATAAAAATTTAAGGAGAATAGATTGAATGATATGTAATAATATTCTTAATAATTATAATAGGTTATTTAATAAGATTTGATTTGATAAGATTAATGCCTGCAAATGGGATGGTGGGCATTAATAGGTTATCACTAGAAACCTATAATTAATACAAGATTTCTTTTAGAAACCTATAATTAATACCAGTGGGAATTAATGGTTTAAGATGTAACAAGAACTGTGACTAAGATTATTAAATAGTTTGCCTAACCAGAAACACATTTTCAGAAACCATCATTCTAATTTTCAATTATTTGCTTTAATGGACAGAGGATGGATTGCTTCTTTTAGTTTTTTTTTTAAGTTGTGATAAAATGCAACTAAAAATACAAACAATTCAAAATTAATGATAGAATTAAAATAATGATAATTAATACCTCATCATTTAAAACTGATTTAAGTTAGAGACAAAACCGTTGACCGTTGTAGCATGTTCAATTAGGCATTTGTAATAAATTAAAAGATTGGATGTTTTTGGTTGCTTTGAATATATTAAGTACAAGAGGATAGTATAGTTGAATTTCTAACTCCATATCTCATTTAACATCAATAAAAACTGAGGACAATGAAAAAAATGAATAAGAAAGAAAAAATGCTTAAACATGTATACATCACAATATGTGTTTTGTTGTAGGAAAATGTGGAGGAGGAATTTGAAAAGGATGGTGTCAAAGTAAGAATACTTGCATGTGAGAACTGGTGTGGTATCTACATGAAGTTTTGTTGACAATTGGTTAAAAAGAATTGCATATTGTGTGTGAAAGCCAGTGACAACATAAAACCGGGTTTGAGAAGCAAACCAAAAGAAAATGAGGAGTATCTCATATGAATCTTAATGTTTATAGTCCTGTAGACTTTTGACATGCCTTAAAATGTTTTTGTTCTTTTTTAGCTGCCTTAAAAACTATGATTTTGCTAAGATTATCCTAACTTTGATTAAACTTGTATTTCTTTTTAATTTTAAATTTCTGTTATGATGTTGATTTGGGGTTAGTAGAGACAAACGCCAAATAACACGTAACAATAAAAAGGGGTTTTAATCGGCTGGTAAAAAGGTACAGAAATCACCTGAGTAGTCAATAACTAGCTCAGCTAAGAACTTCTCTTTTTCTCGGTCGTTTTCTCATGTCAGCTGACATGCCACTATTTAAAGTCTTTGTTCACAGACGCAGACAAGTTCATCTTCAAGAGGGGGGGTAGGTTTCCGACACAACAATTTCCTAAAATCTTAACTACATTTTTTGAAGACTAATATGGCATACTTTTAGAGTTTAAATTCTGTTTCAAAAATTTTACTTTTCTATTACTTTTATAACTAATTCAATTTCCTTGTAAATTGGATTTCAGTTTCAAATTTTACTAAATTTAATGTTTGGATTTAATTTTAGCATAATTAGTGAAATGATAATTACACAGTCTTCAAGTTAAATCTTTTCATTTAGCAGAGATCAGAAAGTACATGTACACAAGGCTGAATTATGACTTTTTGGGACCACTAGGCTAATGAAATTATGGAGCTCCCCTAAATTATAGAGCCAGTCTCTAACTTGCATGCACCAGTCTTTAATATTTTTCATATGTGATATATTTAAACAACATTTGCATTGCCTGAAGTAAAATTATTGCAAATTCTTGAAATAAACTAGAATAGCAATCGTTTGTTTGTCAATAAAATATTCTTTAAGAAATACTATTATTTTACTATTTATTGCAAACCAAATGAGCAAATATTTCAATAAAAAAAGTGGATTTTTTATAGCCAGCATTATGACAAGAAAACAAAATGAATGTGTTTGTCATACTGATATAATTTCAATTTATGAAACTATTTGGAAGTTAATAGCACCTAGAAAATTGAAATGATTGCTTTATAAAAGCTTGAGGGGTCTGTAAGTAATCTAAAGGATAATCTGGCTCTAAATGTACACAAAAATTATTTATTGAACAAAAATATTTTGTAAACATTTTAAGAAGAAAGAATAATAACAGTGGAAGGTGTTAAATTCTCTTATATTTTCTCTTTCTAAATTCTCTTATCTTTCTCTTTCTAAATTCTCTCATCTTTTCTCTTTATAAATTCTCTCATCTTTCTCTTTCTAAATTCTCTCATCTTTCTCTTTCTAAATTCTCTTATCTTTTCTCTTTCTAAATTCTCTCATCTTTTCTCTTTCTAAATTCTCTCATCTTTCTCTTTCTAAATTCTCTTATCTTTTCTCTTTCTAAATTCTCTCATCTTTCTCTTTCTAAATTCTCTTATCTTTTCTCTTTCTAAATTCTCTCATCTTTCTCTTTCTAAATTCTCTTATCTTTTCTCTTTATAAATTCTCTTATGTTTTCTCTTTATAAATTCTCTTATCTTTTCTCTTTCTAAATTCTCTTATCTTTTCTCTTTCTAAATTCTCTCATCTTTTCTCTTTCTAAATTCTCTTATCTTTCTCTTTCTAAATTCTCTCATCTTTTCTCTTTCTAAATTCTCTCATCTTGCTCTTTCTAAATTCTCTCATCTTTCTCTTTCTAAATTCTCTTATCTTTTCTCTTTATAAATTCTCTTATGTTTTCTCTTTATAAATTCTCTTATCTTTTCTCTTTCTAAATTCTCTTATCTTTTCTCTTTCTAAATTCTCTTATCTTTTCTCTTTCTAAATTCTCTCATCTTTTCTCTTTCTAAATTCTCTCATCTTGCTCTTTCTAAATTCTCTTATCTTTTCTCTTTCTAAATTCTCTTATCTTTTCTCTTTCTAAATTCTCTTATCTTTTCTCTTTCTAAATTCTCTCATCTTTTCTCTTTCTAAATTCTCTCATCTTGCTCTTTCTAAATTCTCTCATCTTTTCTCTTTCTAAATTCTCTTATCTTTTCTCTTTCTAAATTCTCTTATCTTTTCTCTTTCTAAATTCTCTTATCTTTCTCTTTCTAAATTCTCTCATCTTTCTCTTTATAAATTCTCTTATGTTTTCTCTTTATAAATTCTCTTATCTTTTCTCTTTCTAAATTCTCTCATCTTTTCTCTTTATAAATTCTCTTATCTTTCTCTTTCTAAATTCTCTTATCTTTTCTCTTTCTAAATTCTCTCATCTTTTCTCTTTATAAATTCTCTTATCTTTTCTCTTTATAAATTCTCTCATCTTTTCTCTTTCTAAATTCTCTTATCTTTCTCTTTCTAAATTCTCTCATCTTTTCTCTTTATAAATTCTCTCATCTTTCTCTTTCTAAATTCTCTTATCTTTCTCTTTCTAAATTCTCTCATCTTTCTCTTTCTAAATTCTCTTATCTTTTCTCTTTCTAAATTCTCTCATCTTTTCTCTTTATAAATTCTCTCATCTTTCTCTTTATAAATTCTCTTATATTTTCTCTTTCTAAATTCTCTCATCTTTTCTCTTTATAAATTCTCTCATCTTTCTCTTTCTAAATTCTCTTATATTTTCTCTTTCTAAATTCTCTCATCTTTCTCTTTCTAAATTCTCTTATCTTTCTCTTTCTAAATTCTCTCATCTTTCTCTTTATAAATTCTCTTATCTTTTCTCTTTATAAATTCTCTTATCTTTTCTCTTTCTAAATTCTCTTATCTTTCTCTTTCTAAATTCTCTCATCTTTCTCTTTATAAATTCTCTTATGTTTTCTCTTTATAAATTCTCTTATCTTTTCTCTTTCTAAATTTCTCTCATCTTTTCTCTTTATAAATTCTCTTATCTTTCTCTTTCTAAATTCTCTTATCTTTTCTCTTTCTAAATTCTCTCATCTTTCTCTTTCTAAATTCTCTCATCTTTCTCTTTCTAAATTCTCTTATCTTTTCTCTTTCTAAATTCTCTCATCTTTCTCTTTCTAAATTCTCTCATCTTTCTCTTTCTAAATTCTCTCATCTTTCTCTTTCTAAATTCTCTTATCTTTTCTCTTTCTAAATTCTCTCATCTTTCTCTTTCTAAATTCTCTCATCTTTTCTCTTTCTAAATTCTCTCATCTTTCTCTTTATAAATTCTCTTATGTTTTCTCTTTATAAATTCTCTTATCTTTTCTCTTTCTAAATTCTCTCATCTTTCTCTTTCTAAATTCTCTCATCTTTTCTCTTTCTAAATTCTCTCATCTTTCTCTTTATAAATTCTCTTATCTTTTCTCTTTCTAAATTCTCTTATCTTTTCTCTTTCTAAATTCTCTCATCTTTTCTCTTTCTAAATTCTCTCATCTTGCTCTTTCTAAATTCTCTTATCTTTCTCTTTCTAAATTCTCTCATCTTTCTCTTTCTAAATTCTCTTATCTTTTCTCTTTCTAAATTCTCTTATCTTTTCTCTTTATAAATTCTCTCATCTTTCTCTTTATAAATTCTCTTATATTTTCTCTTTCTAAATTCTCTCATCTTTTCTCTTTATAAATTCTCTCATCTTTCTCTTTCTAAATTCTCTTATCTTTTCTCTTTCTAAATTCTCTCATCTTTCTCTTTCTAAATTCTCTTATCTTTCTCTTTCTAAATTCTCTCATCTTTCTCTTTATAAATTCTCTTATGTTTTCTCTTTCTAAATTCTCTTATGTTTTCTCTTTCTAAATTCTCTTATCTTTTCTCTTTCTAAATTCTCTCATCTTTTCTCTTTATAAATTCTCTCATCTTTCTCTTTCTAAATTCTCTTATCTTTTCTCTTTCTAAATTCTCTCATCTTTTCTCTTTCTAAATTCTCTCATCTTTCTCTTTCTAAATTCTCTTATCTTTTCTCTTTCTAAATTCTCTCATCTTTCTCTTTCTAAATTCTCTTATCTTTTCTCTTTCTAAATTCTCTCATCTTTCTCTTTCTAAATTCTCTTATGTTTTCTCTTTATAAATTCTCTTATCTTTCTCTTTCTAAATTCTCTTATCTTTTCTCTTTCTAAATTCTCTTATCTTTCTCTTTATAAATTCTCTTAGCTTTTCTCTTTATAAATTCTCTTATCTTTCTCTTTATAAATACTTTTACAGACTCTAGCTTAAAATGAAATATTTCTCTTTATAAATACTTTTACAGACTCTTGCTTAAAATGAAATATTTCTCTTTATAAATATTTTTACAGACTCTTGCTTAAAATGAAATATTTCTCTTTATAAATACTTTTACAGACTCTGGCTTAAAATGAAATATTTCTCTTTATAAATACTTTTACAGACTCTAGCTTAAAATGAAATATTTCTCTTTATAAATACTTTTACAGACTTTTGCTTAAATCAAAATATTTCTCTTTATAAATACTTTTACAGACTCTGGCTTAAAATGAAATATTTCTCTTTATAAATACTTTTACAGACTCTTGCTTAAAATGAAATATTTCTCTTTATAAATACTTTTACAGACTCTTGCTTAAAATGAAATATTTCTCTTTATAAATACTTTTACAGACTCTGGCTTAAAATGAAATATTTCTCTTTATAAATACTTTTACAGACTCTGGCTTAAAATGAAATATTTCTCTTTATAAATACTTTTACAGACTCTAGCTTAAAATGAAATATTTCTCTTTATAAATACTTTTACAGACTCTTGCTTAAAATGAAATATTTCTCTTTATAAATACTTTTACAGACTTTTGCTTAAAATGAAATATTTCTCTTTATAAATACTTTTACAGACTCTAGCTTAAAATGAAATATTTCTCTTTATAAATACTTTTACAGACTTTTGCTTAAAATGAAATATTTCTCTTTATAAATACTTTTACAGACTCTTGCTTAAAATGAAATAGGCATACAAACAAACATTTATTCAAATAAAAAATATTTTTACAATATACAAATTGAACAAAATACAACATAAGCCTTGTATAAAATTTCCCTTGTGCATGTCAAACTATCAAAAAAGATTCTTTGAAATACAAATCTGATTTTTCTTAGAAAACAACAGTTCATGTAAAACACATTTTCTCCTTAACAATGAAAGAATTTCAAGTACTTTTTTTAGAACAACACTTCATGTAAAAAAAAAAAAAGTTCACTAATTCAAAATTTAAAGTTAAAAATGAAAAGAAAGAAAGAAAGACCTAACTCAGACCATCCTTCCCTGGGTTCTTTAAACAAAATATTCTGATTTAAATCAGATATTCACAAATGAAATAAAATCTCTGGTTTAGAAAAGATATTTGAATGAGATAAAAATCTCTGGTTTAGAAAAGGACATTGTTATATTATTTTAATCAAGGTCTCTTTCTTATTCACAAATACATTTCATAAGACATGTCAGCTGGATGTGAGTACGAAGAAAGCAAAACCTAAAGACATCTCCTCCACATGGGGCTCTGAGCATCCACAAGACAAATCCCCACAAAAATCTAAAATACAATCATGAATATTGCTGGAAGAAAAAAGTGGGGGATGCGCATGAGAGCCAGCACCTGTTAAATGACAGATATCCTCATCAACAGCACGCAGTTCGGCTCAACATCACTAATGACACCCCATAGCTTCATTAATTCACTCCAGGCCTCTGTCCTGACACCAACCATGACCTTGGTCAACCAACCAACTAAATCAGTCAGGTCCTTAGTCTTACAGACAACATCTTCACATGTAATCACTTCCCTTACCAGTGGTAATTAAAGAACTACATATCAACAATTTTGCCGCCTTTTCACGCTATATATATATTTTGAAAATTGATCAATACATACTGTTGAAATTTTAATCCTTTTTTTTTTCCTTTGCAACCATATGCTTATTATAACATTCTTTGTAAAAATAATTCTCATAAGTTTTTAAGCGCTCTTCTTTCTTCCTCCTCTTCTTTCTTCCTCTTCTTTCTTCCTCCTCTTCTTTCTTCCTCTTCTTCTTTTTTCCTCCTCTTCTTTCTTCCTCCTCTTCTTTCTTCCTCTTCTTCTTTCTTCCTCCTCTTCTTTCTTCCTCCTCCTCTTCTTTCTTCCTCTTCTTCTTTTTTCCTCCTCTTCTTTCTTCCTCCTCTTCTTTCTTCCTCTTCTTCTTTCTTCCTCCTCTTCTTTCTTCCTCTTCTTCTTTCTTCCTCCTCTTCTTTCTTCCTCTTCTTCTTTCTTCCTCCTCTTCTTTCTTCCTCTTCTTCTTTCTTCCTCTTCTTCTTTTTTCCTCCTCTTCTTTCTTCCTCCTCTTCTTTCTTCCTCCTCTTCTTTCTTCCTCTTCTTCTTTTTTCCTCCTCTTCTTTCTTCCTCCTCTTCTTTCTTCCTCTTCTTCTTTCTTCCTCCTCTTCTTTCTTCCTCTTCTTCTTTCTTCCTCCTCTTCTTTCTTCCTCCTCTTCTTTCTTCCTCTTCTTTTTTCCTCCTCTTCTTTCTTCCTCCTCTTCTTTCTTCCTCTTCTTCTTTCTTCCTCTTCTTCTTTCTTCCTCCTCTTCTTTCTTCCTCTTCTTCTTTTTTCCTCCTCTTCTTTCTTCCTCCTCTTCTTTCTTCCTCTTCTTCTTTCTTCCTCCTCTTCTTTCTTCCTCCTCTTCTTTCTTCCTCTTCTTCTTTCTTCCTCCTCTTCTTTCTTCCTCTTCTTCTTTCTTCCTCCTCTTCTTTTTTCCTCCTCTTCTTTCTTCCTCCTCTTCTTTCTTCCTCTTCTTCTTTCTTCCTCTTCTTCTTTCTTCCTCCTCTTCTTTCTTCCTCTTCTTCTTTTTTCCTCCTCTTCTTTCTTCCTCCTCTTCTTTCTTCCTCTTCTTCTTTCTTCCTCCTCTTCTTTCTTCCTCCTCTTCTTTCTTCCTCTTCTTCTTTCTTCCTCTTCTTCTTTTTTCCTCCTCTTCTTTCTTCCTCCTCTTCTTTCTTCCTCTTCTTCTTTCTTCCTCCTCTTCTTTCTTCCTCTTCTTCTTTCTTCCTCCTCTTCTTTCTTCCTCCTCTTCTTTCTTCCTCCTCTTCTTTCTTCCTCCTCTTCTTTCTTCCTCTTCTTCTTTCTTCCTCCTCTTCTTTCTTCCTCTTCTTCTTTCTTCCTCTTCTTCTTTCTTCTTCCTCTTCTTCTTTCTTCCTCTTCTTCTTTCTTCCTCTTCTTCTTTCTTCCTCCTCTTCTTTCTTCCTCCTCTTCTTTCTTCCTCCTCTTCTTTCTTCTGCAGCAGCAACAATAGCTACTAATGAGAAGCAACAATTGAAAAGCTATTGAATACTTGAGTACTATTGAATAGCTACAAGGAGAAGTAACAACAGTCTTTATCATCCTAGCTCACAGCTTTCTCCTCCTAGCTGATCCTTTCCACATTTGCAGTTAAAATTTCCTTTTTAAATAGCTGACAGCTCTAATTGGATCAAAAGCCAACTCTTTAGAGGGTGTATACTTTTTATCACCATAGTTGCAAACAAGAATCCAACAGTACCAATCAACTTAGATTTGATGGCTTTTTGACAACATCAAAGCCTCTGTAAAATTTTTCAACAGAATGCTTAAACTGTCCTGCTTTATTCTGGTGTTTTTGTTTATAAACTGACTTCATTTTGGTGTTTTTTTATAACATCCATTTAGAGCTACATTTTTGCTCATCAATTTTCATTCATGTTTGAAATTTGTTTTTATAAACCGCTGAATTTCATTTTGGCGATTTCTTCTTCAAAGAAACTGTATTAGTTACATTCTAATTTTTTGAATTAGTTTTTCATGTAATATTAACTGTGTTATTGAGTATAATTTTTATATTAATTTTTAAACATTCAAATATTTTGTTAGTTTTTCATACAATATTATATATCTTTTTTTTATTCAAATTTTTCTAATCATTTTCATTGGAAATAATTTTGATTTCTTTCATTCAATGATTATTATTTATAATATTTTTAATTCAATTATTACTTAAGTAAACTATGTTGTGTGTCCATTAATCATTTGTGAACTTAATTAGAATTACAACCAAGTACTCACATTCTGTAAGAAAATGTTTCAGTTTTGAAATTTTGAATGACAATTGCAAAATGTACTCCATGATCCCCAATATCTTTGATGAAACAAATGTTTAAAAAAAAAATCATGAATATTTTGGATTGCTAAGTAGAAGTACAATGTGTTTTTTCCTTTTTTTGGTGAGGACAGATGAAAGATAAGAACTATCCCAAATTCTTGGAATTCAATCACAGGATTGAGCATAAAACAGTTAAAATAAAAGTTCAGAGTGGCTTAAAGAGTCTCAGAGAATTTACCAATATACTAAAAGAATTGATATATTTGTCTGATATATCATATCCTTTATTCCAGCCATGGAAGAAATCTAATCTTGTTACTGATTATTTGAATAAATAAGTATTGCAGAATTGATTTTTCTAAATAAGCCATATTTTTTCAATTAGACAAGTGACTGCAGAAGTTTATAGGATTGAGAAATGAAAGGTTTTCTCAGAGTTTAATGAAATTGTTTAACAAAAATGGTTTCAATAATTTCAGACTTTTTACTCTGATACTTAAAATTTCTTTTGTCTCTATGGAATATTTGGGTTTTTGATATCAAAGATTTAATATTTTGAATGTTATAAAAGCAGTCATGCAGTAACCATTATTTTTGGTATTCTTGTATGAATTTTAGACAAGAAGTTTTGCATAGATGTTTCATAAAATTGGAAATTCTTTCCCTGTGATACTTGAGATGTCTGAGCATTTAAAATCTAAAAAACTATTTCTGATGTATTCTTAAAACATTTGAGTCAAATTTTGAAAGTTTTTTTTTCTCTTCAGCTGAAATATTTCACTATGACCAAATGTTAAAATATCTTTAATTTCATTTTAATTAGGCACAGAAATGTTAAGATGTTAATTTATTACTCGAGTGAATTCAACAAGTTTCTAGAAGTTTATGAAATGTAATTAAACAGTTTCTCAACTAATGAGAAGATTTTATTAAAAATTGGTAATGCAAATGTTAGACTAACAAACAAGAGAAAAATTTCTTTTGCATAGTTAGAATTTTTTTTTTACTTGTGGCTTCTTGGAAAAAAGTTGGATATCTCTTGTTTGACATAAAATAGTGAAGATCTGGTATGTCTTAATAATTTTTTTTAGCACAATTTCAGAAGAAAATTTGAAAAAGTCAAATAAAACCTGATAATGATTTTATTTCTATTGATTAATTTTTATTTTCTAACATTTTCCTTTTGATTCATATAAACAACTAAATTAAATATAATAAAACAAAAGACACCTACACATAGACTCCCAGATATTTTATTAACATATCTCTAAGTACATTGAGGATTTTCTTTTAATTTTATTTTCCTTTGCTTCAATAAAAATAAACCTTCTTTTTCACTTTGCCTCCATCTTGATTTTTTGTGAGGGGAAATGTGACATAGAAGTTGAACAAATAATTTTTTGAAGGTTTAAGCTTACAAAACCCGTGAATCTGGTTTGTATCTTTTCTACATAGGCATGAATGTACTTTCACTTGTAAGCAAAATACCACTGGTCTATAAATTATGGACATGGGTTGGGTTATAAAACTGTGAAGAAATGCAATCCTTCTGATAATCTACCAACATTTTCATGTAATATTCTATATTTCCATAAATAGGGCATCTAACATTGAATGATGGTTTGCAAGTTAATCTCACATGATATCATAAGTGTGTATTTAATGTTTGCTTGGTATTTTACTGTTGTGGTCTTGTGCTAGACATATACAAAGTATATATATATATATATATATATATATATATATATATATATATATATATATATATATATAACAAAAAAGATGAATATGTTTATGTAGCTAAGCAGATGTAAATTCTTTGCTGAAATGGAACAAAATATTTCATGTGTTTTGCTTAAGATTATACCAATACTATGTTACAATGCTACAAGTACAAAAGTATTAACCAAGATTATGTAGTTTTGGGACATGAGAAAACAAAAGACAATAAGTTGAGTGCTGTTATAAAAAGAACATTTCTTCAGTTTTGCTCTCTCCCATATTATAGCTGATCCATATGCCAAGGTATCTGAAGTCTTTAATATTTACTAATTCTACATACTGAAAATTATTGATTATTCAGGGTAGGTGCCATCACTGCTTTCATTCAAATTCCAGATCATGATTTCTGTCTTGGAAAGAGTAACAGAGAGAATTAAATATATTTTTCCATAGAGATCAAGCTTTTCTAACATTTTAAGAAATGTTTTTGTATTGCATTTTACCTTTGTGTAATCTATGAAACACATCTGTAAGTCTTTGTGCATTTTATTACTTTTTATGACAGGATTCTAGTTAGAAAAATTGCATTTCTCATTCCAGTATCTTGAACAAAGCCATATTATTCTTCCATTTGCAGTCTGTTTCTACAAGCTCTATTAATTTGAATATTAATTATTGCTTTTGTTATGTGGTCATCAAGCTAATTCTTTGATGAAGTTCTTATTTTTTGCCCCAGTTCCTTTGTCAATGCTACAAAAAATGATATACTAACATCCTCCAGTATTTCACTACTGTTGTATATTTTGTTTATAACTTCAGTAACCTTAACCTTCAAAGCATCTAAAGCTGTCAATATCTATTACAATATTATCTGACATTATGGCCATTCATATTTTAATATCACAAGTCTTTCCATGTGTTTATATATATAGGTTTTTTGTTGTATAATGAGATAATTAATCTATGTATATTTTTATTGCACATGCCATATCTTTTAGAGAAATAAAATGAAAGAAATTGTAATAAATTAATAATTGATAATGCTTTAAAAAGACTGGAAAAATGAAGATTATTAATTCCTAAATAATGAATAGTTCCTAAAATAAAGAGTTTTTACTTAAACTGACCTTCATCAATACTAAATGTAATATATACCTGAGAATAGTTGTAGAGCTTACTGGCCATTGTGATATAAAACAATAAATATGAAGATGCTTACATGAAGAAATATAATACAATCTATATCTATAAAACATAATATATCTGTCTGTGTGTCTGTGTATGCTTTTTATGCATGTCCATATTTCTCAACCGATTTTAATGAAATTGTACACACATATTGCAAATTTATTAAATTAGGTCAAGATTAATGTTTCAATCTTCAGGCCCACTGAGTTTGGCAGAAAAATTGATAAGACTGAAGGTGGGTACGACTTTTTTGCAAAAAACAAAAGCAAAGTTATATGCAAAAAATGAGCTGATGTTCTTTGCACTTAATTCAAAATATAGCTCGTGTTACGAGGTTTATGCAGAGTGTTTGATAGTTTTCCTGCAACATTAGCTTTACACAAAAATTGCATAAAAATGTGAAAAAAATCTGGCTTTTCGTACTACTTAAAATAAAAACTTGAATAACTTCCTCATTTTTATCTGATTTTCTTCAAAGATGTCACAATATTTGCCATCATGCAAGAAATAAGATAGTGTGGTTTTAATCCTGTTTGCTTCCCTGTGTATAACAAAAACCATGAAAAATTGTTCAAAAAGCTTCTTTTTTGGTCATAACTCCTTGGTTTTTCATTTGATCCTTTCTAAATTTGCCATGTAAATTACATATGACACACAAATTGTCTTGCATGAATGTTTGGTTTAGATTATTTCAGTTAATTGAATGAAATCTGTGACAAACTAGGTCCAAAATTATCTTTTGCTATTTAGCCAATAGTTTCTTCCTATGATCCCATCCTAAATTGACATTCAAACAGCCTTTGATGCAAAGATTGTTTGAGAAGGATTTACTGAAGTGTTAAAAGGGAAAAATTCCTGAACTTCTTATTAATCCCAACTTTACAGTAAACATGTGAAGGAGTGGGGGGAGGGGGCGTTCATGTATTTGCACTTGCAGTTGAATCAAGATCTGACACTTCATCCCTGTTTTTGTTTGATTATCAAATTTGTGAACAATGCCATACTATTTGAAAGTTATTATGGCCATAGGAAGTTTATTGAATATCTAAAACACTGAAAAATTTTAACCTTGAGAAATGACTGTACAAGAAGGTTTTATTGATGGAATTCCTTTATTAAGAACAATCAGTCGATGCCTTTTGCCTGGAAGGAGGTTTATTTCTAATAAAAATATCTACCTGTTTTTTTTTTTTTTTTTTTTTTTTATATAATCATGACTTCATATTCAGTGAAAATATGGCAGATGTAATGAATGGCAATTCATGAAATTCTAATTACTAGAATATACAGGTAATCCTTAATTTTTGGATAAATGACAATTGTTGTTTGTAACAAGAATCCTCAGTAGTATATAAGCACATTTTTAGAATTTCTAGAAACTGTATCTTTATAAAATATTTTATCTAAACAAACATTTCTAATGAAAAAAAAAACAACATTAGAAAACAACATTACCTGGTCTTCTAAATAACAAACATACAAGTTTACAACATCTTGATATATTAAAACTTATTTAAAACTAAATTCTGCAACATTAAAAAAATTCTGCTTTTGATTCATTTATGCAAATGTCAAAAGGTAAGAAATGTGTCTCAAGACAATTTAGCAAGATGAATAAAATATAATTTACTTCATCAGTTGGTACCAACTTCTTGGAAGGAAAGCATGAGTTTAAAGACCGATTTTCTCTTAACTTTTCATTTAAAATAATTAAAAACATATGTAAAATTGATAATGTGATTATTTAAAATTTGATTTGAAAGGTAGTGGCTAAGCAAGTAATTTTTTTAAACTAGAAGCTGAGAACACATACGGAAATTAATATTTCCCTAGGCTAATAATAAAAAAATATTAGACAATAAAGATTTATTTTTTGCCAATCTACTTCTATAGAGAAACCATTATACAGTAAAAATTTCAGATAACTTCATGTCAGGTTACAAACTTACTGATCATTCCCCATGTATGTATATATATATATATATATATATATATATATATATATATATATATATATATATATATATATGTGTGTGTGTGTGTGTGTGTGTGTGTGTGTCATTCACAGACAGTACTGTTTCACAGCTCCTCAGTGCAACTAGACATCCAAATGCCTCAAGCCAGGATTCATTCAACAGAGCATGCTATCTAAATCTAGTGTATTGTTTTTACAAATGTAAACAAATGCCAATATATATATATATATATATATGAATATATATATATATATATATATATATATATATATATATATATGAATATACATATATATATATATATATATATATGAATATATATATATATATATATATATATATGAATATATGTATATATATATATATATATATATATGTATATATATATATATATATATATTTTGAACAATAAAAAAATATTAAAAAATTAAAATCTTCAGACACACTGGGTTGTAGATTAATATTCTTTCGTTTTTTTTATTATTATTTCATTTAGATTCCTCGATTAGTTTCGGCCAAAATGGCCATCATCAGGAGAAGAAATATTTCTGCTTGCTGGTAGCTGTAAACTACAGAAATGAAACTATATATATAATTTATTTGAAAATTATAACATAAATATATTATAAAATCACTACAAAAATTTTGTTTTAACATTTCTGGTGTCTTATCAAGTGATGGTGTTGAATGTAGAATAAAGGGTTTTAAAAGGTTGAAATCAATCAAACACCATTTGCTAGGGGAAATGCTGTTATATAAGCTGCAATGACCAATCAAAATACAAGTATATGAGAATTCAAAAAACCTGACAATGAACCTTAGATGGGTGTTTGATTGATTTGAACCTTTTAATACTCTTTATTCCACATTCAACACCATCACTTGATAAGACACCAGAAGTGTTGAAACAAAATGGCTATTTTTCTAGTGATTTTATAACATATTTATGTTATAATTTTCGAATAAATTATATTTGTTCTACTCTGTATTGAGTACTCTTTTAAGAATAGTTTTTTTTGTTTACTGGAATTTATTCTGTATACACCAATCGTATACTTGTATATATATATATATATATATATATATATATATATATATATCCTATTCAGGTAGCAATCCTTCACTTAAATGTTTTATTAGATAGAACAAATGGACAAAGAATGTATTAAACCTTTTGATGAGTTTCGTTTGGTATAGAATATGTAATTTGTTGTTGAGTTGATACTTGTAAAAAACATTTTGAAATTGTGAATAATGTTCCAAGTACTTTTGACCATCATTGGTCATTTTCAAGGGAAGAAGTTTGAAGTTTAGAGACAAAATTATGTAGCTGGGGATTATGTAGCTCAGTTATTTCCCTATGAGAAAAAATCCTTACTGTGCCATGGTATTTGAATCCCTGGATTAAAATATGGGATTGTTAAACATGCTGCTAAAAACCTCACTAGCCTAACACAGGCCTGAGGGTTAACCCACATCCTTTGCTATTCATGTGGGAAGACCAATAACTGTAGAAAACCCTTCAAAATCTTTGTTCAATATGTTGTACAATTTTGTTAGAAAACATAATTAAGATCTGTTTTGCCAAATGCACATGCAACAGAAAAGTTGAATATGCAATAAAAATTGAGGAAGACAAAAAAATTTGATTCTCTTGTTTCTGACATTTTGTTTATGACGGAAACAGAATTGCATTTGTGTATTAATCACTTTTCAATAGATAACATTTTTTGACTACTTCAAAATTTGAAGAAAAAAATTAAATTTGATCATTTGTAATAATATAATTCAAGTTAATATTTAAAATAAAAATCAATTTTATTAGTTTGAAAGCATTTAGGAAATGCTGTTCATAGTTTATACATGTTACTGAAAACTTCATAGTCCCTGTTTTGAATGCGTTTTAAATGTTTTAAAATAGTTATAAAGTTTAATCAAATATGAATAAGTAAAAACTGTGTCAATTTTTCAAGTAGGAAAGATATGCCTGCTTGGAAATGTTGGGTTTTTACCTGGAATCAAAGAAAAACATAAAATATAAGACAAGTGACAATTGATTTTTACCACAGTACATAAGTTTTTATTAATCATTGCTCCACTGCATGGCACCCACCACTGGCAAATATATAAATCAGGTGTAGAACATCTTGGCATCTTTCTGGGTCTCTGTGTGTGTCTTTATATGATCTGGGTGGGCTATTCTATACTGAAAATGTCAAAGGAGAACCAAAGCAAGCAGACATTTACAAAAAAAAAAATCACCTATAGCTCTTACTGCAAGATATCTTGATAAGCTGATTTTATCAGATGGAAGCACATTCCATTGAAAAAAAAAAGGGAAAAATGAAACATGGAGAGGGAGAGAGGGAGGGAGAGAGGGGGGATAGTTATAGTGATATAGATTGAGTATTTAAAAAAAAACCTATGAAAGTAAAGGAGAAAGGGAGTAAGAGATTTACTAAAAATGAAAGAAAATAGTGGAAGTAAATGAGAAGTAGTCAAAAGAGAAGAAAGGATAAAAGAGTAAGGAATGGAAAGAAAAAGAAAAGATAGGATAAAAGAACAAAGAAGTGAGAGAAAAGTTAATAACCTGAGAAAATAAGACAAGAGAAAAACTCAGCAGAAATGCAATAAGAATAGTGAAAGGAGAGTAAAAAGAAGAAGATAGTAAACTAAGAAAATGATTACAGTAGAGAAAAGAAATGGTATCCAAATGCAAAAAGATTAATTTCTGGAACACTGAAAGTTAATATTTTTCATTTTAAATGACATTTTAAGAACATTATGTAATTTTATTATAAAGTTTTAAATGCAAAAATATTTTCTAATTTTTTTTTATTAAATATTTTGACAAACTTATGCTAAAACAGCAAATATTTTTATTAAATTTCAGGAAAAAGTAATCAGAATGCAATTTGAAGACCAAAGAAAATAGCTAGAACTGTTTTGATAAGAAAACGGCTATTAAGAAAATGGCTATTTTTGTAATGATTTTATAACATATTTATGTTATAATTTTCAAATAAATTATATATATATATATATATATATATATTGGCATTTGTTTGCATTCGTAAAAACAATATGCTAGATTTAGTTAGCGTATTCTGTTGAATGAAACCTGGCTTGAGCCATTTGGATGTCTAGTCGCACTGAGGAGCTGCAAAACAGTACTGTCTGTGAATGACACACACACGCACACACACACACACATGGGGAATGATCAGTAAGTTTGTAACCTGACATGAAGTTATCTGAAATTTTTACTGTATAATGGTTGCTCTAAGTAGATTGGCAAAAAATAAATCTTTATTGTCTAATATTTTTTTTATTATTAGGCTAGGAAAATATTAGTTTCCGTATGTGTTCTCACCTTCTAGTTTTAAAAAGTTACTTATAAAAATTAATTGAAAAATAAATTTAGTATGAATTTCAACTGAGTTGAAGAAGTGTCAATGTTTTTGTTGTTCCAAGTAGATTTTTTTATAGAACAAGAGTTTGTTTTTTAGGTCGTTTAAATGGATATTTTTTACTTTGTTCAAATCCAAACAAAATTCAAGATTTTAAATGCTGATTTTCAAAGTAGATAGGTCTTTCCAACTTGAAAGGTTATGACAATCTTCCCATCTTTTCCTGTGAAAACTAAAATATTCACATATAAAATTCATTTTGTCTGTCAAAATTATCAAAGTTCAGAGATACTACATTCTTATCTTACAATTGCCAATTCATACGTAAAATATCTTGGAATTTTGATGGATACTAAGCTAGTATATAATATATATATATATATATATATATATATATATATATATATATATATATATACATGCATAAAACACAGTCTATCTCATATAATATACAGTGTAACCCGGATATAAGAGAGTTGTCTGGACCGGAGAAGAAGTCTCTTATATCCGGGTTTATCTTATATCCGGGTTTGGTCTATTTTGTTTACATTGACACAGGTCTAATTTGGGACCAGAGAAAATCTCTCATATCCGGGTTTCTCTTATATCCGGGTCTCTTATATCCGAGTTACACTGTATATATATATATATATATATATATATATATATATATATATGCATAGAACACAGTCTATCTCATATAATATATATATATACATATATATATATGCATAGAACACAGTCTCATATAATACATACATACATATATATATATATATATATATATATATATATATATATTATATGAGATTGACTGTGTTCTATATATATATATATATATATATATATATAGGATACAAATCCAATATCATTCCTACTCATTTTAAAACATATATTAGATATTGAGAAATATTTTCAATATTTATCAATCTGCAGGGGGGTTTATAGGATACAAATCCTATATCATTCCAACAAATGACTAAAAAACACAAAGTAGATTTGCACACCCGCAAAATCGGTTCAAAACGACTAAAAACAGATTTCGCAATAAGGTGTGAAATTAATTTTCTGACCAATGAAAGGAGGCGATTTGCTAAACCAAAAAAAAAGATAACGAGCCAGTGTGAAAAAAAGTCAACAATAGATACAGAGTTTCAAGTCAATCACCAGTCAGAAGGGCGCAGAGATCATAGAAGACTGACAGTAAATTCCATCACTGACTCAACCCGACACTAAGAGCCGAAAGTGGATTAGGAAAGAACAACAAAAACAACAACAAATTTACAACTGACTCCAAAACAATTCATAAGTACATTTTCCTTTTATCTTTTATTCCACATCCACACTCTCTTTTTCAACTTAAATTGGTCGCCCCTTTTCCCTTTACACCTATACAAAAACAAAAGAAACAGACATTACTCTGCTACTCTGTTGAAAGACAGCGAACATAGACATTTTTGTAAAAATCACATTTTTTGCTTAAACGAACTAAAGCATTAATCTAATTTAATTAATTCACAAAAAAATAAATATACAATGTTCTATTTTCTACAAACGTTCCTTATCGTGTTGTTTCTTCTTGAAATTTGCGTTGTATTTTGTGGGCAGGGTATCCCCTATTAAATTCTTCTTTAATCCGGGTACGCTGAACCCCACAAGTGGTGACCAATCGACGTGAAATGAACTCGCAAATTTCCAACTGAAAGAAAAGCTTAAACAAAATAAGCAACACATTTTTTTAACATATAACCATAATCATCAAGACACATAGAAAATGGATACACACACTACGGAACCTATGGAAGCCACTATAACAATTAACTTACCAACTTACAACCCAACTAACGTACAAATTTGGTTTGCACAGTTAAATGCAATTTTCAATCCAAAGAAAATTACATCGCAAAGTCCAAAATATGCCTACATTGTCGAAAAACTTCCCGCAGATGTAGCATCCGAGGTAGTGGATCTACTTAATGACATGCCTGAAGAAAAACCTTATGACACGTTGAAAGCTGCAATTATTAGACGTGTCGGTAAATCGTAGAAAAGAAGGTTACACGACTTATTCAATAATGTGAACCAGGGATATATGAATCCTTCACAGCTTTTAAGAAAAATGCGATCCCTACAAACACATACAACACAGATACTCGCATCACTCTCCGATGATTTACAGCTGGAGAAAATAGCAGAAATAGCAGACAAAATACATGACAACAACCAAGACAAAAACGTATACGCCACATCACATGCACCAACAGATACAGCAACATTACCAGACAAGTCATCTGAATTGTCGCAGCTGTATAAGCAAATGGCGAATCTCAGCTTACAAGTACAGAGTCTGGTAGAAGCACAAAAATCTCAGCGTTCTGGTCCAACATTCAGAAATAGATCCTACTCACCACACAGACGTCGAAGTAGATCGAACTCTTTCTCCAGAGAGCAAAATACACACGATACCTGTTGGTGTCATTATAAATTTGGAAGAAATGCGAGGAAGTGCGCTGAACCATGCAATTTCAATTCGAAAACTTCTCACATTTCTACACAACACCAGGGAAACGACTGTGCCGGCAGCAAGTAAAGACGACATTAGCTGCTGGATTAAAACAAGAGAGTCGTCTATTTTACATCCGGGACAGAAGTAACGGATATTTATTTTTAGTCGACACCGGCTCTCACATCAGTGTTATCCCACCAAATACAAAACAAAAACCTACATTCTCCACATACACATTGCAGGCAGCAAATGGATCAAAGATAGAAACATACGGTGAGATATCACTGACGCTCGATTTGGGTCTAAGAAGATCTTTTCCATGGATTTTCACACAAGCAAATGTGAAAATACCTATCCTAGGAGCGGATTTCCTATCCCATTTCGATTTATCAGTGAATATGGCTACACACTCTCTCATTGACAGTAACACAAACCTAAGAACAAAGGGAATCACCTCAATCTACAAGTCAGCAGGAATTAGTTCAGCAATACCAACAGCTAATGGCCTACATGAATTCATAAAAAAATTTCCTACACTAACCACGCCTTTAACATATACAGATGAAATCAGTCACACTGCTAAACATTATATCACCACAGCTGGACCACCTACACACGCATCACCACGCAGATTACACCCGGACAAATATAAAATAGCAAAAGACGAATTTCAACATATGTTGCAGTTAGGCATCACACGTCCTTCAAATAGCCCATACTCCTCTCCGCTACATATGGTTCCGAAACCAGAAGCTGGCGCATAGCGACCTTGTGGGGATTTTAGGAATCTCAATGCAAAAACTGTTCCTGATAGATATCCTATACCGCACTTACATGATTTCGCCATAGGTTTGCAAGGAACCACAGTTTTTACAAAATTGGATTTGGTTAAGGCGTACTACCAAATTCCAGTACCAGAAGAAGACATAAGGAAAACTGCAATTACCACTCCTTTTGGACTCTATGAATTCACCAGGATGCCATTTGGGTTACGTAATGCCGCCCAAACCTTTCAAAGACTCATTGATGAAGTTTTGAGAGGATTGCCTTTTACCTTTGCATATATCGATGACGTGCTTATCGCCAGTCGTGATGGAAAAGAACACTTATACCATATTCAACAAGTCTTCGAGAGACTGGCACATTTTGGCTTAAAGATGAATGTCCACAAATGCGATTTTGCTGTTTCAAAGTTATATTTCTTGGGCCATGTGATCGACAAAAACAGAATCACGCCTGTCCCAGAGAAAGTAGCAGCAATACAAAACTTTCAGTAGCCGACATCACTGCGTCAATTAAGACGATTTCTCGGTTTAATAAATTACTGCCGTAGATTTATTCCAGGTTGTTCCAGAATTTTGACCCCACTCACGAACTTGCTGCAAAAACAGAAACAGATACTGATCGACGGAGAAGCGTTAGCTGCATTTCAAAATGCTAAAAAAGCGTTAGCACATTTTACCAAGCTCTCTTACATCAGTGACGATGCTAACTCAACACTTATATTGACAACTGACGCCTCAGGATATTCAATTGGAGCAGTTCTACATCAGAAGCTAAATGGTTCAGAAAAGCCAATCTCTTTTTTCTCGGTCAAATTAAACAAAGCACAACAGAAGTACAGTACCTTCTTGAGAGAGTTACTAGCTATTTACTTAGCAATAAGGCATTTTCGACATCTGCTCGAGGGACGAAACTTTACTGTTTTCACAGATCACAAACCCCTCACTTACGCTTTACATGTGAACACAGATAAATACACACCCAGAGATACCCGACAACTGGACTACATATCCCAATTTACATCGGATATCCGCTATATTAAAGGTTCAGACAATATCGTGGCAAATACACTCTCGCGCTCCACGAAACATTCTATCGATTCTGAAACCCTTATCTTCAACCTTATTGCAGATGAACAAAAGGAAGATACCACATTTATACAAAATAAAAGAGGACACTTCTTTACAATTGAAGGAACGTCCCGTTCCATTTGAAACAAAAACACTACTCTGTGACGTTGAAACTGGTTATTCAAGACCATACATTCCACCTTCATTGAGAAAAAAGATATTTCTGCATTTTCACAATCTCTCACATCCCGGACACCGAGCAACCGACAAGTTGATTAGCAGTCATTTTGTCTGGACAAACATGCATACTGACATAAAAAGCTGGACTCAAACTTGTTTAGAGTGCCAAAAAAGCAAAGTAAACAGACATACTAAGTCCCCTCCTGGGAATTTTCTAAAACCAGATGGTAGATTCACGAATCTTCACATGGACATAGTGGGTCTCTTACCAGAAGCAAACGGACATAGTTAGCTACTCACTATTATCGACCGATTCACAAGATAGCCTGTCGTTGTTCCTCTAAGGGATATATTTGCAGAAACGATCTCTAAAAGTATATTACATGAGTGGATTGCCGTTTTTGGTTGTCCCTCAGTAATAACTACAGACCGAGGTTCTCAGTTCCAATCTACGCTCTTTGATGAGTTGACAAAACTATTGGGAGTTAAGCATATAACAACAACGGCTTATCACCCATGTGCCAATGGCTTAATTGAACGTTTCCACGGGCAGCTTAAGACAGCATTAACAGCAAATAATGATTCCAAGACGTGGTTAGAAAATCTACCGCTAATATTACTATCCATTTGGAATGTAATCAAAGAAGATTTAGGATGTACAGCATCCAAAATGTTTTTTGGAACGTCCTTGACGTTACCAGGACAGTTTTGTGATAAATCCAACCAACTACATCTTTTGCACAAAGATTTAAGCAAAGAATGAATGAACTAGTTTTCACACTCACTAGAACACAAACAAAAGACCTTTACACTCCAAAAGACCTCCACAATTGTGAATATGTTTTCGTACGAAACGACACAGTAAAAAGGCCTCTTTGCTCTACTTATACGGGACCTTTCCAAGTAGTCAACAGAAAACCCAAATATTTCACAATTGTAGCAAAAGGCAAGCAAGACACTGTCTCTATAGAGAGACTAAAACCAGCATACTTGGATTTACCTACAAAGGAAAGTACGTCGGAACATTCTACAGCCGCGACAAATACCAACGTAAGTGAAACATTTTCTACACCTCCAAACACACCTAAAAATATTACCACAAGATCGGGTAGACACGTACACTGGCCTACTCATTTTAAAACATATATTAGATATTGAGAAATATTTTCAATATTTATCAATCTGCAGGGGGGTTTATAGGATACAAATCCTATATCATTCCAACAAATGACTAAAAAACACAAAGTAGATTTGCACACCCGCAAAATCGGTTCAAAACGACTAAAAACAGATTTCGCAATAAGGTGTGAAATTAATTTTCTGACCAATGAAAGGAGGCGATTTGCTAAACCAAAAAAAAGATAACGAGCCAGTGTGAAAAAAAGTCAACAATAGATACAGAGTTTCAAGTCAATCACCAGTCAGAAGGGCGCAGAGATCATAGAAGACTGACAGTAAATTCCATCACTGACTCAACCCGACACTAAGAGCCGAAAGTGGATTAGGAAAGAACAACAAAAACAACAACAAATTTACAACTGACTCCAAAACAATTCATAAGTACATTTTCCTTTTATCTTTTATTCCACATCCACACTCTCTTTTTCAACTTAAATTGGTCGCCCCTTTTCCCTTTACACCTATACAAAAACAAAAGAAACAGACATTACTCTGCTACTCTGTTGAAAGACAGCGAACATAGACATTTTTGTCAAAACCACATTTTGCTTAAACGAACTAAAACATTAATCTTTTTTTACCCTATTCACAAGATAATAAATATACAATGTTCTATTTTCTACAAATGTTCCTTATCGTGTTGTTTCTTCTTGAAATTTGCGTTGTATTTTGTGGGCAGGGTATCCCGTATTAAATTCTCCTTTAATCCGGGTACGCTGAACCCCCAACACACACACACACACACACACACACACACACACACACATATATATATATATATATATATATATATATATATATATATTATGAAATGGACAAAGTCCGACAATTATTTTAAGACATTTTTATGTTTAACATTCCTTTTATAGATACAAATATTTAAGTAAATGCTCAGTATTAAGCAACATTCCCAAGAAATTTTCATTCGGAGGACGAATATTTTCTATGAAAATTTCTTGGACATTCAGGCCGGTAAATGTTATTTAATATTGTTTATTATAAGCACAGCATTTACTTAAATATTTGTATCTATAAAAAAGAATGTTAAACTTAAAATGTCTCAATATATCTATCTATCTATCTATCTATCTATCTATATATATATATATATATATATATATATATATATATATATATATATATATATATATATGCATACAACACAGAAAAAATTTGATTTTATAGAAATAGCAAAGTCAGTCCCCAGATTTAAACCCAATCGAGAATCTGTGACATTATTTGAAAATTCCAATCCAATCAAGAGCTCCAACAAACATCTCGAATCTGAAGACCATATTCGAAGAAAAATGGAACAAAATACCAATTCAAATATGCAAATCATTGAGAACTACAAGAAAATGTTGGTTGTTGTAGAAGTGAATAATGGCTATTCTACAAAGTATTAAATAAAGATTATGTATTTTTTTTTTGCATTGTACGAATACTTTTTTCACCCATTAAAATGGATAAATGGGATTTATTTCTGTTTTCTATGCATATTTAGTTATTATGCATTTGTGTACAGTTAATTATATGAAATGTATGACTATTCATTTGTGGAAAATATAATAAATAAAAAATTTGTCAGAGTTCTAGTCCTCATTTATGTTGATGACCAGTGTATCAGAACAGTAAAAAATCTGCGTCGATTTTGACAGTCGTGTTCAATAGCTGGTTTCTCCAGGGGTATGATCATACTATTTAGAAAGGACAAGGATGGTGG